>JAUZNJ010052527.1:0-30024 GCA_034780135.1 Jordanella pulchra | reverse complement strand
CTATCTATCTATCTATCTATCTATCTATCTATCTATCTATCTATCTATCTATCTATCTATCTATCTATCTATCTTCTCCCGCTTCATCAGTAAGGGTCGTGGTGGGCCGGTGCCTATCTCCAGCAGACTATGGGGGTAAGGCGGGCTACTCACTTTTTACAGGACGCTAGTCTGATGTAGGGCAACACATAGACACACAAAGACACCCAACCATGCACACACACACTCACACCTAGGGGCAATTCAGAGATGCCAGTTAACCTAACAGTCATGTTTTTGGACTGAGGGAGAAAGCCGGAGTACCCGGAGAGACCCCACGCATGTATGGGGAGAACATGCAGAGGGAATAAACCCAGAACTTTCTGGCTGCAAGGCAACAGCGCTACCCACTGCGTCACCGTACAGCCCTTACATATTTCAGTGACTTTTATTTTAAACCCCGCTATTCATTTTAAGCTCTTTTTTATTTTATTTTCTTATTTATTACTGTGTCTTTATACAAACAGTAAAAGTCTGATTATATGAATTCAATCTGGAAAAACTTGCAAAAAGAGGAGTTTATTGAAACAATATTTGAGACTCTGGCACTCAGACCTCAGCTGGGTACATTAACAATAATTTTACTTTGTTTATATGAATGAGCTGCTGATTGATGATTTCTGCTTCCTAAAGGGTTCACAGTATTACACAGAACCAATGAGATTGGTGGGTATGATTGCCTAGATAGCCATGGGGAATACAGCTGAGTTTATGTCCTTCGCAAGGAAGGTAAGTCATGAAAGATCATTGCTGAAGTACTTGGTAATTCACAGAGAGCTCTATCCAAGTTACTGATAGAAAGTTGGGTTGAAGGAAAAGAAATGGTGCAAAAATGTGCAAAAGCAACTTGGATGAAAACTTGAAAAGATTATAAAACCATGCCGTTTTCAAGAGCTCTACACATCTGTCTGGAGAGAGAACTTTAAGACACACCACATCCAGATTTGTTCAAAACAGGGGCTACAGCCTGTTTGTGTTCAGCCAGTCCTTTTCCACAGACATCAGAAGTTTCTTACATGGGCTTAAGTGGAAGATGGGACAGCATTCTTTAGTTTTTGGAGAAACTGAATTTTGGGTTTTAATCTTCTGTGATTGTTAAACATAACTCTAAAGGAAGAACTGTACATTTTTAATAACAGTTTTTCTACTAAACTTTCCATTATCATGTTTAGGATGCAGTAGTGCATGAACATCTTTTACCTTAAGATTATTTTTATTATTTTAATTTAATTTTATTATTAATAATGCTTCCACAGAAGTTAAATCTATTTATTAAATGTTTGCTTTACCCAAATATAACGACATACTTTTTTTTTTACTTTAACCAATAATTATCAGTAATAAAAGAAACAGCACTGTAATAGATTAACATGCAGCTCTGTAAGCTTTGCACCTCTAGTTCATGTGCTGAAACATTTTATTCTTCTTTGCTTCCTGCAATTATTTTTATACTTTTAATTTCTTTGGGCGCGTTTGAATAATCTCATTGTGGTGCGATATGTGATTTTAGGATACTAAAAACAGGAAGACTGTTTATGTTTTGAATTAATGAATGAAAACGGGGTATGAAACATCATCATACTCCATTTCAAACTTACACTCACCAAATAAGTGTTTTTATGTATTTGAGTAAATAAACTGATAGTAAAGTGTTGTATTCACACTTAAAAAGATGCAAGTATTTACCATTACGTTTTGTTGGTCAAATGTCTGTCTGAAATAAATCATCATCAATCAATCATTTGGTCTCTCTGAATCCGTTTTGTTTTTGGCGTTTTGAACAATTTGCAGACATCAGCAGCCTTGTCAATTTAAAGTCTGCAGCTTTGCATACTTCACTCTACTGTTCCTTTCTTTTAACATATTTAAAAGAAAATAAACAGTTCATGGGATCCTTCTGTGTCTGAAGCTGTTTCACCCGTAAATCTATAGAAAGCAGCACAAAGACAAGAAGTTTTCAGTTCTTCAGCTGTGCCAAACAGCTGTTTTATTTCACAATGACACATCTGACAGGTGAATATATAGATCGATCAAAAACACATCAGCAGACATGTGCTTGAAATAAAATCACCTTCCTTTTAAGTTTGCACACAGAGTTCAAGTCATAAAAGACTGAATGAAAGTGACAGGAGGTTACAAATGAAGAAAAGTACATTTTCCAGCACATATTTCTGTATTGCATACACATTTAATAGGGAGTGGAAATCTGAAATGTACCAGAGACTGATGATACCAGTGCTCACTGAAAGGAAGGAGTCATACGAGTTTCAAGGCCACCATATGAACTGTATTTCAGCAAACAGCAGACCAGCGAGCTATGAGCTATATGATGAGTCATTACAAACGCAGTCAGGAGTTCTGTTGGAGGATCCCAGCAGGCGCTGGTGAGCAGCAACGAGCTCAGAGAAGAGCCTGAAAATGTCTGGTCTGAGTTTGGTCATGCAAACACGGTACAACATTTTGGAAATGTGTATATATTTAAAAAATAAAATAAAAAAAATCCTCCCTCTGAATGGATTGTTGACAAGGTGCTGAAAACAGTCGTGATTTGTTTGAAGCAAACAGAAAGCTTTCGGGTACAGAATGGATCACCGCAGGCATACAGTGCTTGTTTCTTCACACCCAGGCAGGGGCTGGTCAGGTTCAACGTATACCGATGTCTGAAACAGGCATCTTAGGAAAAAGTGCTGGAGTTTTCTTCAGCTGTGGGGAGCCCCCCGCCCCCCACTTGTTGCTGCTGTAGTACAGAACTTGTATATGAATTCAAACAAATATTAAAGATCGTTAAACCTGTTTGCCACAAATGCTACATTTGCAAAACTGTGGTGTAAATAGTTGTTGCCGTTTTGGTTTTAAATAAAAATAAAACAGATCATTTTATTTTTTTAATACTAGGAAACTGCCGTATCTTCACATCCTACCGACCCACGCCTGTTCACAGACTTCCAGCATGAAGGCTTTAAATATCCAAATTTACCACTGCAAGAAATCCTCACACCGTCTACAAACATTGTCCTAAAAAACAGGGTTATTTTTTTTAAAAGGCAAGGTGAGAGGTGTTTGCGTCAAACTAGTGACGGCAAGGATTCAAGGCCAGAGGAGAGTCTAAGATCTTTATAAAAACATCATATTTGAAAAAATATCACTAAAACATTTTTTTTTTTTTCTCGCAAATAAAAATTCCAGGACAAAGAAATTCAAATATCCTTCTGTGTTATTAAAACTAAATCTCATAAACAGCATCTACAGAGAGATAAATCATTTCTAATAACTTAAATACTTAAATTATTATGAAATATAATACTATTCCACTTGCAGCCAAAAAGGATAAGAAAATAGATTTGCTTATAGCCTACGCAAAACATCAGTGACTCATTTTGCCAGGAGGTCCATAAGCTAAAGCACACTTGATGTGCTCCAATGGTCCGTTTGTCCCTTCGGTCCTGCAGTAAGAAACTTTGGCACAGAAAACCCACCGTTAGGATGAAGTGACGCATCACAAAACGGCGCTGGAACGAGGGACGGTCATGCAGACGTCGCTCCAGCCCCAGAGGAGATGAGGTCCGTGAGAATAAAAAAAAAAACAAAACGTTATCACAACCATGCTGCCGGAGCAGGAGATGATAAAGGAGAGTGGCTCAACTTCAACGATACGGTGGAATAAAAAGTCATCAGAAAGAATAAGAATTAACTTCTAACCAGAAGGGTTCAAAATGATTACAGCTTCCTGGAAATGATGGTGATGCTTCAGCCTGAAGTGGTGGTTTTCCATCTTCGCCGCGGTTCGCCTCCGCCCTCATTGTTTCACAGAGAGGACACCAGCTCGCTGGCGACTGGAGCTTCGGTCGCCGTCTGAGGCTGCACCTCCACATCTCCAGCTTGCTCCGCCGTCTCACTAATGACCTCCAGGGCCAAAGGGGCGTCTGACGCTTTCAAGTCGACGCCGCTCTTCTGTTTGTCGGCGGAGCCGCAGCACAGCTTAGGAGCGCACTGAGTCCGACAGGAGAGCTCGCACAGGGAGTCCCGAGACTCGGAGCTGAAGGTGACAAACTCGGGCTGGATGGTGGTGGCGTGGATGCCCTCGTCGTGGAAGAAGTCCTTGATGCGTTTGGCCACATCCATGTAGGACGTGGGGTCATGGCACTTGATGTGCGCTGTGGCGATGATCCGGCTCCCTGCCAGCTGCCAGATGTGCAGCTCGTGGATGGCCAGGACGCCGTCCAGGCTCAGGAGTCTCTCGTTGAGCCTGTGGATGTTGATTTGCTTGGGTACGGTCTGCAGCAGGATGAGGGCAGACTCTTTGAGCAGCGGGTAGGTGGTGTAGAGCAGGATGCCCACCATGATGAGGCACAGCGTGGGATCCAGGTACAGCACCCAGCAGGGGCCTGACACGCTGGTAGCGTTACTGATGTGCAGATGGTCGGTTTCAGGATTATGGAAGCAGACGTCCTTGCAGGTATCATTTCTGCAGGGATTCCAGACAAAAGTGAAAGTGATGGCATTGACCACCACGATGACGGAACCCAGAGCGTCACCCAGAACGTGCAGGAAGACCCCGCGCATGTTGAGCTGCGCCGACGAGTCGTGGTCATGCTCCAGCTCATCGAAGTGGGTGTTGCCGTTCATCTGCACCTCCAAGTTGTCTTTACAGCTGACATCTGGAGATAAAAGATCAGGGAGACAAGCTCAGTTCACTGCTGCATGACAGCTGAGTGCAACAACGGACTTTGACACACAGATACAACATTTACGTCGACTCAGACAAAACTAGGTTGCCTGGTTACCTGGATTAATGTATGTGAATTTTAAATCGCTACAGTTCGCAAACATTTCTGATTATCCACTCCTATAGCTAAAAGAAACAATTCACCACTCAGGATTTTTTGATTTTTCAGGACGGCTTTAAAGATTGGGGCACAGAAATGGACCTACTTCTGGTTTCTATCAAACTTATAAAGAAAATCCTAACTAGATTGCATGCAGTGGGTTGGAAATAAAAAAAAAACTGGTGTGAGATCTCAGTTTTTAGGTATTTAGCACAAAAGTATCCATCCAATCTGAACTCTTACTACAATAGCAACCTACAAGAGACATCAGCTTTTTAAGAGCCAACTGTAGGAGGGAAACAATGGCTGATGTCTCTGTGTTCATAGAACTGATGAATATCAGTCAGTTACATCTTCCCTACCATTAAAATAGTCTAAAATTTGGCTTTATAGGTAGTAAAAAACTAATAGAAAACAGCTGTTAAAAGTGTTAGAAATCCATTAATCAACTGGTTATTTTCTCTATTAATCTAAAAAACAGACACTTTTAGGAGATTAACGTTTCAAAATAAGCAAATGTTCTAAGTTTAGGAAAAAAAAAAAAAAGACTTAACTGCACATATTAAACCATTTGTCTGTAAATGAATATTTTGTAGAGTTTTGTGACTGATGAATAACAGAAAACTAAGTTGGTGTTTTAGTACATAAAACAAATAATGTTTATATATGATGGCTTGGAATTTAGAAAAAAAAAATGCACATCAAGAATAAATAGTTATCCTTTGTGTGCATCTTCCATCCAGCTAATGTGTGTATTTGCTAATATTGTTTATTGTTTTAGCTTCATAATGATATATCAAACCTAACATTTTTTTTACTATTTCTGTTTCCTACAGTTATAACCTCCTACTGAGCCAAACCTTAAAAAAGCTCAATATATTTCAATAACAGGATTATTAACAAGCAGCAGAGTTCTCACTACCAGAAATCATTTTTTTTTTTTTTTTTACATCTTTTTTTCATCGCTTTCTGCAAAGAAACTGGTGGATTTTTCAACAAAGTTTATATAATAAGTGCTGATAATGATAATAAAGGAAGAATCAGAAACAGTCAGGTTAGATTAAAAGCAAGAATGAACCCCAAGCAATGACCGTACTGCTGACATCAAGTATATTTGAATGTGTACTAGTACTAGCAGCCTAGGAACGCAAATAGGAGGGAGTGGCACCTGAGGGATGGTTCCCCCCCCCTCTCCTTTTCATCCTGGGCACCATCGGGTCATTCATCAACAACTAATGGGGTGTCTGGGACTGTCGACTCTACAGCTACACTGATGTATGACCCAGTAATGGCAATCGGAGCAGAGAGAAAGGGATACGGCGGCTATTTATTGAAACTGGCAGGGCCGAACAGTATGGAGGGGAAATGGTCTGTATATAGGATTAACCCTTCAGTGAGCGAATAAAGAGAACAGCCTGAGGTACAAGCTGCAGCGCTGCTGTTTTACTCTCATGAGCCAATCCAACAACATGGCTTTCATTGTCATACCAAGAATTGACTTGAAGGCAACGGGACATTGCTCAATTGTTGTCATTTTAAAACACCTCTCTCCTGAACGAGTCACATTCAGAAGTTGTGAACAGTTAAAGTGAGTAAAATCTGGGGCTTTACTCCCTGAAATCCCAGACTGTGGCCACACAGAGTGACTCAATCAATATGATTAGAGGATGCACATGCTAAAACACTGTGGACGTCAAGCGAAGGCTAGTCTACATTGAAATTATTCAGATAAAATATTCCTTTGGGTAATATGGACAGCTAAGAGTGTCGATTTTTAACGTTTGAACTAGAGGAAGACATATTAATTACCTAGATCTATCCGTGTGGCAGATTTCTGCCATTTTTGGAGCGATTTGAGTCACTTCTGGTCATAATGATGTTAGTCAGACCCATTAGTTTTATAGATTTTTACTAAGGTGTTTTCTGTATATCTTGAGGATTCAACCCTAACAGACAGTAAACGTGAATATTATCTTAATTTGAAAAGAACAAGGCCAATGTTTTATCTACCAAAGTCTACAGGTTTCTCAGGTTAAATAGAGCATGCCACTTTTTAGAGAAGATTAAAAAATACCAGTCGATCAGCACCCAAACTGTCCAACAATCGGTACCGTTTCAGACACCCCCACCAGCTGATGTTTACTATACAGAGTATTTGATTAATTGTTTAGATAGGTTATCAAAGAAATGCTCAAATCTCATCATAATAAGAACAAAATGTTCCCAAGACAGGAATTTGTCAACCAATTTATCAACCCATGATTTGTATGACTGGAAAAATCCTACAACATCCTAAATCCTACAAAAAGCCAAGTCTGATGTATAAAAATCGGTATGGGTATTGGCTTTCTAAAAGGTCTGATCAGTCTAGCAATACGTTGAAGTGTTGTATGATGGATTTAGATGCGTCCTATATGGAAAAATAAGAGCCAAAGAAGATATTTAACAGATAATCCTCAAATGCTCCTACTCACCGGTTCTAGATCTCCCATCACCCGGACTGTTATGATTTCCCACCAGGTTGTTGGTCTCCTCCGCCGCTGATCCATTCCCATCCTTCTGGAACTTTTCAGCTTTCCCCTTCTTCCCCTTACCTCCGTGGGAGTGCCCGTGGCCTCCCCCGGCATGCCCGTGGAAGAGGCAGAGCCCCAGCAGGTTGACAAGCAGCCCCGCGGCGCCCACCCCGGCCACGACAACCGGAGTCTTGATCTCGTGGGGGTCGGTGAAGCGCTCGATGGCCTCGAGGACGATGGTGAAGCACAGCGCCGTAAGAAAGACGGCGTTGACCAGAGCCCCCATCACCTCCGCCCGGATCCATCCAAATGTGTTTTTTTTGGTCGATTGGGTTTTTTCGGCGAACCGCACCGCAACCAGAGCCACGACCAACGCAATAACATCCGAGAGCATGTGAAAGGAGTCCGAGAGCATCGATAGGGAAGAGGTGACGCGGCTGACCACCACCTCAACGATGAAGAAGCTGAAAGTCAGTGAGAGCATACATAGCAACCGGGCACGGTTTGGCTCACAGGCCATTTTTTTTTTGTTTCCTGGCGGTCGTTCGTCGATTCGGGTTCAGAGATAACTCTTAACTGTGTCCTCCGGATGAAGCTACATCCAAAGTGCGGAATTCATGTGAGTTACTGGATTCTAGGAACCGTGTGAAAACCCCGCGGACGTCACCAGCATATTCCAGACACGTCTGCCGACAAGCTCCGCTTTGCAGACGGCTGAAACTTTGCACCCGAACCGGTAAACTTTCCACACGGACCACGTCAGGCTCCTATTGGGCGAGAGAACAGGGGGGGCGGCTATTGGTTGACTTTTGCAAGCGATAGTAGAAGGAGGTTCTTATAAACAGAACAACGGAGGTTGCTAGGTACGCTTCGCCGTCCCTGTAATCTCGCGATATCATTGTTAAACGATCAGCCAGTAGTAGCCAAAGGTCCTGTCATTGATTATGTTGCTTTTTCAAAGGATTTCTGATTAGCGGAGCTTAAACGAAACTATTATTTAGGAAATGTATAACTAAAAGGTTAAAAAAATCAATCACGCGCACTTCTACTGAAATACAATGTGATTTATACAAAAATAAATAAATGTAATAAATTTGTAAGTATTGTAACAAATACAAGTTGTAGTGAGATGCGTGTGGACAATTGTAACCACAACCCGAGGCAGAAAATGGCCAAGGTGCTCGTAATTTAAGGACACAATATTATAAATAATTATAAAAAAATAAAACAATAATCTCTCATTACTTTGATACCAACATTCCTACGCGTTTCGAATCTAAGACGTTTAACATTTTTAAACAATTGTTTTTTTTTAGGTTAAGTTTGCGTATCTTTCTGATTAAAGGTAATTTAATACAGATTTCTAACAAAAAGTATGATTCCTTTGAGCAAAATTAACATTTCCTGCTTTTACAAACTATTAGCAAATGTATCCTTGAGAAAAAGAAATTAAGCTTTATCAACAGGGAACAGATGTGTTCGAATTATTCTTTACAGCCTTTATTTAAAACAAAACAGGGTTGATTAAGCATGCACTTAGCAGTTATTATGATTTAAATTATTATGAAACTGGAGTTTTTTTTACAAATTTATTCCTTTGACCGCTTCAGATGTGCGAATATCCCAAATGCTTTATGATTAATTGAACAATTAGGGAACATGATGGCCAGCAAATAATCTCATTGTTCTGCTCATGAGCCATAGTGTTAATAGAAATCTCCCTTTTAATCTTATCCATTAATCAAAGCAGTAACTCCTAAATGGAAGTCCTGTTTGTTCTGCTGGCTGTTATTACCTTTTTTTATAGTAAACCATGACCCCTTGTGGAAATTATCAGGTCTTGATTAAAGAGGGTCACTAATGCAAATGACAAATGAAGCGATGTGCTATTAAAAATTAAGCTAATTTAAAAACATATTTCTCTGTTTTCAACCACTTAGACTAAATGATTTGAGTTTGTAGTCAACACAGACATGTTTATTCCTAAAATAATCTGTTTAAATAGTTCAAATATAATCTGTGTAAAAAACACAAATAAAGAAAACATATACAAGGCACATTAAATAGCTGCCAATCATTTTTCAAGACACTTCCACGGATTGTATGATACAACTTTAAATACTATACACACACATGAAATATCAAATACTAAATTTACATCCAGTGTTAAAAACTTCACATTCAGTTTTTGATTTGACCGTTTCCCTTTCGTGTTCAACGGATGCCAAGGATCTGTCTGCTTTTGAACTGACAGATTTTCTCCACTTCGCTGAGTTTTTGAGCCCGCAGGTTAGCGGTGTGCAGACGCCGCAGCATTAAATCCTGGTACGGTCCGCCATGCTGCCCATCGGGCTGCTGGTTCTCTTTGCTTTCACCTTCAAAGTGGACCTTCTTCTTTCCAGGGGACAGTTCCTCCGTATCTACAGCAAGGAAGCAAGTAACCAACATAGAAATATCAGAATAAAGTTTTATTTAATCAGAAAAAGTCATTTGAGCTGTAAATTATGGACTAAAATGCAGATTTATTGTAAGCAAGACACCGTTGGTATAAAAAAAAAAAAAAACAAAAAACTTTATTTACATGATATAAATATGTATATTCGATGATTAAAACGTCTAGATTAAAAACGTCTGTTTCAGTGTCTGGCTTGGTGTAGTAAGTCGAAACCCCTTCGCTGGATTCCCATACCTATGTCTTTACCATAGACAAGAGCCACATCCTGCTGCTGCAGCCGGCTGTAATTCTTCAGCAAACTCTCTGCTCTGCACCAAAGAACAAAACAAAGAAAATGTACATCAGTTGACAGGACTACAAAGCTGATGGTAATGTAGAACAGTAAAGTTTAAACATCAGATATATGTCTGGGTGTTACCGTGCAAGTTTCTCAGTAGTCAGTCGCTCACGTAGACACAGTTCCTGCTCCCTTCCTGTCAGAGAAAAAGAAGAAACAAAAAGAAAAAAAAAAAGAAAAGGAAAATGTTTTACTAACATTTCTGTCGTGTAGCATTACAGCAAACAACCACAGTCAGCCAGGAGATGTGGAAGTAGCTCAAAGTTTGATTGCAAAACTTTTGCAAAAGGCAACAAGGATAAACCTGTTCCATCCACACAGCTGTTTAGATTTGGTTTTAAAGTGCAGCAGAAACTAATCCCAACAGCACAGTATGACATTTAGAAGCAAACACTTCCTAAAACAAATATTAAATTCAAAGTTCAAATAAGATGTTTTCTAAATGTTGTCATGAGAAGATCCCCCCCCCCCAAACCTGGGCCAACAGGCCAAGGCTAAAAAATAAAAAAAATAACAAAATGCTTTTAAAATCTAGCTTTGGTTTCAATCATCTCCTCCAAGAGGTGACCTTAATTTAAAGCTAAATGAAATCAAGCGTTGAAACTTGCTTGTAAAATGATCCGGTTTCCCAACAAACAATGAAAATATAACAATAAATGTTTGCAGCTAGTAGTGTTACACCGTGAGCTAATTTATCAGTAATGAGTGCACATCTAAAAACAAAAAGTAATGAATACATGCCACTCTAAGCCATGGAAGTCCAAGGAGTGGAATGGTAAAAGAAACAAACATAAAAAAAAACATTTTCCAAGAGTTAAATCCTCATAAATAAAATAAATTCATTGATAAATATAGTTTAATTTCCAGCACTAGGTCCAGTTTAAACCTCTTACTGAAAATTCTCTTACTGTCACATCACTCCCACAGTGGAGAAAAATTCACTCATTCTTCTCAATTCCTTCCTCATGCTAAACCAAATCTGGAGATAAAACTTGCTTTCCAGACAGTGTGGGATTCGGCTTCTTGTATTTATCATTATAGTCTGTTGAGTATAAACGGAGCTGTTTCTAAGCCACTTCACTGTGAAACGTTTCTACCCTGTCAGATCCAGAACACACTCCATTTGGAACCAGAAATGCTGAGGTCTTACTCTCCAGTCTCTCTTCTCGTTCCTTCAGCGCCTGCTCTCTGTCCCGCAGTGCCTGCTCTTTGAGTTTGAGCTCTGCCATGCAGACAGTTCCCATTTCAGCCAGTTTGTGAGCGGGACTGTTGGAGTCTGCGGACCTCCTCTGGGCCCGCGCCTCAATCTTCCTCTTCTGTTCAGCAATACTTTCGCTTAACAAGCCGCTCTGAAGGATGGAGTCCACAGACGGTCTCAGGTAGTCCTGCAGACAGAGGGGATGATTCAGGGATCCTTTCATGGACAAATGAGGGTTAATCTAAGGGGGATATAAAGTAACGTTTCCAACCTTTAGGTTAAGCATTTTGCCAAGTAAGGTGTTGAGTTCTTCAGAATACCGGAAGGGGATTCTCCTGAACTTCCCTTCTCTGATCTTCTCTGCCAACTCTCTCTGGTTATATGCTGTGAACGGAGGCCTGAACAGGACAACAAGCAGAAGAAAGGAAGTATAATCCGTTGTAAAGCTGCTTGGGAAATCGGTTCCAGCAAACTGTGTGTAGAATAACTTACGACAATGCACAGAGTTCATAGAGCAAACATCCCAGGGACCAAATATCTGACTTCTCATTATAAGACATCCTGTTTATCTGCTCCTGGAGGAACAAACAGTGGATGAATTACAGAAAACGGAAACATCAGCTTCTTCTTTTTTAAAGATAAAGAGGGCATACAGTGGAAAACGGTTATCATCTACATTTTATCTCATTTGGAACTAAAATCCACAGATAATAAGAAACTAAGACGGATTACCAGATATGAGAAAACCTTACTAAATCATTACATCATTTGCAGATTCAAAATGTGCGGAAATCATGCACTTATTTTCACCAAGGAAAAGCCAATACAGTATGGTCTGTTTAGCAACAAGTGAGCTTCATTTTTCAACATGCAGAGTCTTGGTTAAAAAGAAAAGAAAAAAAAAAAGCTCAACATTTTCAAATTTAAAACCAAAATGTTTGATGGATTTTACTGGAAATCAATGCGATCTATCAACATAAAGTATTGTATAACTGAGGTTGAGGAAAGTTAAGAAATATTTTGAAGCTAGGCCAGTTCAGATGAGGCCAAAATGGCTGCGTTTAGGACTACTGCTAACTCAGAGCAGCAGTTGACCTATTGCTAAATGGGAAAGGTGTTCAGTTGGTAAGACACACACAAACAGCTTTTTAAATTGAAAAGAAAAAACACAAAACAATCAAAAAAGGTTAATAATGTAAGGACGTATAGTTCTGTTTTCTACTATTTCTGAAAATATATTTAAAAATAATAAGTTCAGTGGATTGTTCAACAGATAAAAAATGAATTAAAAAAATCTCTTTAGGTTTTCATAAAAATAAATAAATAAATAAAATTATTATTTTTAAGGTTGCCAGATACTTTTAAATTTTGGCACACATGGCCAAATATTTTGGCACCCTGGTTTAGGAGACAGTGTGTCAACAATTGCGTAGAGATGTAACCCTACTGGGTAAGATGCACTAATTATTTATCAATTAGTGTTTCTTAAAAAAAAAAAAATAAATAAAAATTACCGGAGACATGTAGTACGGCGTCCCAACAAACGTCTTTGCAAAGCTGGTGTCATGGTTGAGAATCCTCGCCAGACCAAAGTCCCCGAGCTTAACGTTCTGCTTGACGTCAAGGAAGATATTGGCTGGTTTCAGGTCGCGATGAAGAACTGTGGCCCTGCCGTCGCTCCGTCTGTGACACTCCTTCAGGGCTAGAGTGAGCTGCGCCATGACACGCAGGATGAACTGCTCCTCCAAGTAACGCCTGCGGGGCAAACAGGTTTGTAACTCTGCACACTTTCAAGGGAAAAGATTAGGAGACATCCCTGCTAGAATGACCTTTCTTTGATGCACCGACTAATGAGACTGGCCAAGTCCCCGCCTTCGCAGTACTCCATGACGATGTAGAGTGTGGTGTTGGTGCGGTCGATGATGCGGTCGTAGTAGCGGACAATGTTGGGGTGCTTGAGCTCTCTGAGGAGATTCACTTCTGACACGAGCATCTGCTTCTCGCTCTCTGCCATGGTACCATACTCCAGCTCCTTCCACACCAGGATCTGAGGAACACAGGCTGTTTATTACTCAGAGGGAAAGAGATTAAAATAAATGATCAGATTCTTCAAATGAGATGCTTAAAGTAGTGCTACTGATTATTTATAGGTAACAATAGTTTTTAAAACTTAAAAAAAAAAGCATATACCTCCATAAATTAACTATTAGCTTGTTTTTACCTACAAAAAGAGATCAGATTCAAACAAAAAACAAATTTATTGACACTAAGCTCAATGGGTACAAATGAAATGAAACAAGAGAATCATTTCAATAAATATTATAGACTCAAACTGGTCCAGTATTTACTGATTTTTATTTTTTTTTTTTTTTAATTTAGTTCACCTCTCTCTTTTTTTTCCCCTTTAGCTTATATGATCTAACTCGAGATACTAAATCTTTATTGAAATCATTGTTGGTCATAATGGGTCTAATTGTGACTTGATCAGTCCCTGTAAATGATATACAATAAATAACCTTTTGTTGTTGTTTAGAGTCATAATTTGAGCCTCTAACTCTTTTTGTTGGTCAAGAATTAAAGTGAAATAGCCTCCATGAATCCTATTCTAGAATCGTGCTGCGTTTTTGGAACAGAGTTTCCTTTTCCGATGTTTTTCATCTCTGTTGTTGAATGCTGTGAAACTGGAGGGATTTTACTAATATTTCAAGATAAGAGAAAGCAAAGAGAAAGAAGGAGGCTGGAAAACAAGCTCCAGCAGAACAATATCTGAGACAGTCCTCAGTGACTATAGAACTGTTGCCCTGACATCCCACATCACAAAGGTTCTAGAGACACTTCTCTTGGTTCGCCACAGCAAACAAACAAGCATCCATCAGGATCCCCTGCAGTTTGCTTATCACCGTGGAGTTGAAGATGCCATCATACACCTGCTTCAACAAATTCAGTCTTTTAGACAAGGCAGACTGTGAGGATCATGTTCTTTGATTTTTCCAGTGCGTTTTAAACAATTCAGCCTGACTTACTTTGTCAGGTAGTCTTTGATCCAGGCAATGGTTCATGCCTCCACCTGAGTCTTCTGGAGTTTCTCACAAACAGACCAGAGTTTCTTAGACTGGAGGTTCAGCTGTCTAATCAAATAGTCAGCAGCACCACAGGGGACAGTTCTCTCTCCATTCCCCTTTACCCTCTACACCTCTGACTTCCAGTATCAGACAGAGTCCTGTTACCTGCAGAAATACTCAGATGACCCAGATTGAGGTGGTGGAGGAGTATAAATACCTTGGTGTTCACCTGGACAACAAACTAGACTGGAGATAGAACAGTGAAGCCGTCTACAAGAAGGGGCAGAGCAGACTGTACTTCTTAAGGAAACTTAGGTCCTTCCGTGTTTGCAAAAAGATGCTGCATATTTTCTATAAGTCTGTTGTGGAGAGTGTGATCTCTTCATCATCTGCTGCGGTAACAGCATCAGAGCAAATGACTTAAAAAAGCTCAACAAGCTAATAAAGAAGGGCGGCTCTGTTCTAGGAATTCCTCTGGAACCTCTGGAAATTATTTCACAAACTAAAACTATTCATAAAGTGAAGAAGATTATGGACAACAGAGAGCATCGTCTTCAGAAGATTTTTAAACAAGAATACAGTGTCTTCAGTAAGAGGCTTCTCCAGACCCGGTGCGAGACAGACCTCTACAGGAGATCCTTCCTGCCTACAGCTATCAACACATGCAACTGGTTAATAAAAAAATGTACGAGTTACTTAAACTTTCCATTTGGGATAAAGTATTTTTGAATTTAACTAAATGAGGCTTTGTGGCTCTTGTTCAAGTTAAGTTCGTGTTTTGCCTTTTCCGTTTTTATATAATGTATTCGCTCATTAAACCCATTCAATCATCTCATTTTCTATAAAAGGTTTTGTTGTGTGTGTATATATATATATATATATATATATATATAGCAAAACATTAACTTTCCCTTTGGGATAAATAAAGTATTTTTGAAATGAATTGAAAGTTTGGAAAACTTAAAACCTTGCTAGCAGTCACTTGCTACTAAAGCTTTAGATAAGGGTTTCGTAGTTTTGAGTTTGCTTGTTTCCAACGTATACTCACTTTCCCGTCACTTTTTCGTCTTACTTTCTGGCATCTTCCATAAGAACCGGAGCCTATAGTGTTCAGCACTTCGTAGTCCTCCACACGGGATGGCATCTTTCAGTTGTGTGTCTCGAAACAAACGTTATAACAGACCCGGCTTAACACTAGCTTCTGGGTTGCATTTGAAACATGCGTCGTTTAACGTTTATTTAAATCCGCAAGTAAAGTTCAAACGAACTCGGGTTTTTTTTGTCATCAGGCAAGACAAATACCGGTATGAGTTTGCGTCTTTCTGTTGTGATAGTTTCTGTGCGTGAAAGCTGTTGCTCGATTCAGGAAACCCTCACAACAAGTTTTAAATTGCTGCCGAAATGCCAGCTTTTGATTGGCTAAATCACCCCTCATGGTCGTCCCTCATTGGTCAATATAAAAAAATAATCGCGGTTGCTAAGCGTCCAAGAACCGCGAGACTAGCGCGGGTAGACATAAATTATTCAATGTCCACACGGTGGCAGCAAAACACACGAAAAAAAACTTAATATTTCTAAGATATGTTTATAAATCATCATACAGCAATTAAGTTGAACTTTTCTGTTTCTTGCTGCACACACGAGAGTTTCTGTCTACCTGACAGGCATAAACTTCCTCATCAACAAAAATGTGCTTTAAGTCCCCAAAATGACAGTTAAGCAGTTATGAAGATTTCTTTCAGCATTTTGCTGTCATCTTTCAGATACAATCTGTTTGGAAAGCCAGAACTTGGCCTAGTTAAAATGTCCTGTAAAAAGGAATTGCAGCTTTAAAATTATTCTGAGAATTATTTGAATCTCTTCACATAGAAGGTTGTCAATCATCCAGGACATGGGAAATCATTAAAATAATTACATTGATTTCTTGTAGTCAAAGAAGTTTTGCTCTTCATCTGCAGAGCTTCCTAATGGAGAAGTTTCAAACCTCAAACTGCTGAGTAAGATCCATATTGCCCTTTAAATTTATATTGGGATTAAACTCCCCTAAACAATCCATTGTTAACCTGGGACATTAATAAGGTTGTTCATTAGGATGAATTAAAAATAACAGCAAACCTGTATTGCATGTGCATTTTAATGCATTTGATTTCTCCATCTTTTCCCAGGTTCTCATATATTATTTATTATATTATATATAGGCCTAATATATTTATATTATATATTACATCTATCTCCTTTATTAAAATGATTTCTTCTCTAAATCTGATTTATCATTTCTATTCTCTTGCTCCATCACACTTGACATCTGCAGGTTTATGTTCTTGCTAATCCCATTCTTGATTACCAAATACAAAAGGAGGGCAAGGCACCATTCATTTCTGCACCAGCATGCAAAATAAAAATTTGATGATAAGTCCAATAAATCTCCCAGGTGAAGAATGATTGCTCTAAATGTGTGACCCCTCCCTAGGATAAAAGGAGTCTCTGTGATTTTTGTTCGCTGACGTCCCATCAGTGGGGCGGCAGCCTCAGTAACAGTTCAGATTATCCCCTCAGCTCTCTCCACTTGCCAGCCAACACACACTGTTTGAGCTCCTGCACCGGTCTGTTTGTCTGAGTCTGCAAAGGTCACTCCTCCAAAGAGCTAGAAGAGCCTGGATATGGGCCAGAAACGGTTGTAGGAGGGGCAGGAGAGTGGAAAACTGACTGCTACAAAACAAGAGAGACAGCCGGGTGCCCCAGGCAGGTCTGATGTCAGCTGCCCCTGTGAAAGAGCACTAGAGGAAGCAGAGAGGCAGGGAGGACGGAGACCTCCCACCCAACAGTAACCTCCTCCTTCTGTGACCCATAATTCTCTGTATCTGGATGCAATCTCAATCAAATAGCCAACCCAAGACAAGGTGATGTAATTGGATCAAAACTGCAGTTGACTGCTGGTATGATTCGTTTAAGACCTAAAAACTGGAATAAGTGGATAATAAATGTTTTTCTGAGCCTGATTTGAGTTTTCTCAATAAATCATATTATATGAAGTTTGAGTTATATTTTTTTTGTGAGGAGGAATTGTTTTGGCTGTCTTTTTGATTCATGGCAAAACTGTTTGGGAATGTTTTCCTCCATTCTTGGCTGTGACTGGTCAGTTTTATTTGATTGGTCAGTTTATGTAAACACTCCTACAAAAATCATAGGAATGGTGAATAAAAAAAAAAAAGACAAAAACATAGCTGGCTTATTATTTCAAACTTATGGCCTGAAGATACTAGATTTTACAGAAGGGCTTCTACAAAAGAACTCCATCTCTCTTTTCCAACTTCCCTGTTTTTTCCTCATATAAATAAATATATCTAATGGCTGGAATGAAAATAAAACACAATAAATCCCACAGCAAAAAAAACCAACAGATTCCATAATCAATACAACACATTATATTTGACAGATTATTTTTTGCTGGAGACGTTGTGTGACCTCTGCAGTGACATTCAGGACGGCCTTCCTTTTCCACACCGGGATGTTTTACTGCTCGCTGAGTCAGGGGACGTCACCCTCCCTGAAGCATTCACCACAGGCGAGGCATCAAAGCGTGACATTGGGGACCTCAGGGAGCAGTCCCTCATGAAATAGTTCAGAGCAGGTGTCCGGACATGAACACTGGTGTATCTGCAGAGGATATTAATGTTAGTCTTGAAATTTATTTGTCTGTGTCGGGTGGATGACCTTCATCTTCTCTGTTTGGAGAACCCGTCCTCCTTTATAAACACACCATGTGGAAAAAGTAGCCACCCTGCCTTGTCTCCTGACCCCTTTGGTAAACCGCGGTGCATATTTAATCCCATTTTCCAGCTCACTTCCTGTTGTTCAGCCTCAGTTCTCATTTTCTGCTCAAAGCATTTCGGTTTTCTGCAGACCTGACCTTCTACTGTCACTCAAATTCATCCAAGGCTCAAATAATTTCCACAAACTGCCAACTAAGGATTTTAAAAAGTCATTTGCTGGTGAACATTAGTCTACATGGTATAAAATAAATTATACCAGTCATTAATGAAGTAGTTTTATGAAGTAATGTTACATATTTCTGCAGATAAATAAAGTAGGATCTCTAATAATGGGAGAAAAGTCAGAATTTTAAGGTTACTAATGTAATCTGTAAGCATGAAGGTTTGGATCCTGTTAGGTTTAATCAGGCATTATGTCAAGGATCTGTTTGGGTTAACGGCTGAAACAGGAGCTATGTAACAAAACCCAGCTACTAGAAACTGCTTACACAGAAAGGATGGTTAAATAACATGCAGACGACTGGGCTGAAACAACCTTTGGTTATGTTAAAAATCACATAAAAAATTAATTCTTTGAAAGCTTTATGTTTAACAAAAAAGAAAGAACCACTTCTAGAAATCTATAATTAAAATCCTGCAACCTTCTCACACTGTTACACTATTTTTCTTTTACCTGAACTTTTTTGGATCTTTATGGGTTTTCTACACATTGTTGAAGCTCAATCATCTGAAGAAATTCTCAGAACTTGGTTTGTGATTGACTGAATAAAATGCATTACCAGGTTTGTAGGAAAAAATAAAAACCCAAAACACTGCCACTGTAAAGCTGTATTTTTAAACCAAGCACATTAACTTGGCTTTTATTTCCTACTTGATAACTTTCAAGATATCAGTCATATCCTGCCATTCATCTTTTTATATTTTAAATAAATACCTTTTCCACATATAATAAAAGTATTTGTTTAACTGGGTGATAAACTGTCTCTAGAATATGATCATTACACCCTAAGAGTCCATATTTGTTTACATTTAGATGCTAACACTATCTTTTGCAGCTAGCATTTGTAACAGCACTACATACACACATGGGTTACTTAACAAAAATAAATAAGATTCAAAAGTCCCTATTTGATTACGAAGTTATTTGTTATCAGAACATAATAAAAGAATATCTTCAAACTGATTTATTAAGCTGAATTTCAAACTTTCGCCCATTAGCTTAGGAGGCTAGCATTCATGACATTATTGTGCAACACTAGTCCTTAAAAACAGAACATAGACTGGTTCAAAACCATTAAAAGTGCCATAGACTAAAAACAGCTAAGTGCCTTGCACAGAGGCTCAAACATTTAGGATTAAACTGGAATAGAACCTTTCCAAATGCAATAGGGCTACTCATCCCACTGAGCCCAACAAGTTCATTCATCAAGTAATACAACCTTTAATTAAAAGTAGTTTGGAAAACAAAGTAATTGAAAAAAAAATGAGTTAAAAAGGAACTAAAACTTAATATTATTAGTAACTTTTACCTGGAATAACTTGTACATGTTTCTGAGAGAAACAACTTTGCATTAATAGTAGTTTTTAAGATTTATATATTTAAAAATAACAAGTTTATTAAAAAAAGAAGGTTAAATCCTGCTCTTTATAATTGCTGCTTGTGTTGTTGAGTCTTTAGAGGAAACAAGCTTCCACCATCGGTTTCATGCAAAGGATATTAAAGAATGACAAAAGAGATGCACACGGTTAGGATCTTTATGATGTTTTATTCCAGCACAAGTTGTTTGTGTTGTAAAATGGCTGTGTAGCTAGGAATTAAAAGGAGAGGTACAAAATGGAAAATCAGAGACGATTCTAGCATATGTTTTAAATCCCTATCCTGTTCATGTCCTAAAACCACATCTTGGCAAACATTTCCCTGCCTTCTTTGGAAACATGGTGAAAACATTCAAATTAAAGTCAAAAAAATAAAAGCAGAAAGATTATGCTTTATTTCAAGTCACTCTCACAATGAAGGGGTGGGGGGGTCTGAAAGGGGACAGTGGATGAAACACATTTACAGTCTGATTCAAAATGTTTTCACCTACCTAATCAGGTAGCCCTTTTTTGTTTTTTTTTTTCACACAGTTTTTACCAACAGTGGCACAGCAGGAGGACAGCAACTAAAATGCACCTTTCTTTTTTTTTTTTGCATTAGTTTGACAATAACTACTGTTCCTCAATAAAAGTTACAAATACCGACCCTAAAAAAAAAAAAAAACCACGATACAGGTACATTCGAGAGAGAGCTTCCCTCGTTTGAGTGACGGGCCGCTTCTTCCTCACTCCACTCGTTTCATTTCAACACCTCAGAACCATTTTCAGAAATAAAATAAAGAAAAAAAAAATACACCAAACCCATTGGTATTAAGAGGAAAACAGCATCGTAAGATTGTATTCAACCGGCACGTCCGGTAAGGCTTGAGATTTCTTCTAAATAATTATTAGTATTTTAACAGTTTGCAACTGGGGTCCCCTGTGTGTCGCAAAACACACAGAGTTACAGCAGCTATACACATTTCCAAAAATACAAAATAAAAACAAACAAAAAATTACAGGGTAATACTGTAAAGTTAAGATAAAATCCTTCTTTTATACTTAAACATTCATATTTCAAAATAAGATGTTTTTTTTTTTTTTTTTTTTTGAAATGGTCATGAACCACCGATGAGAGACACTCCAGTCATTTCTAACATTTTCTCAACTTTGTTATGTACAAGATTTAAACAGACCATGACATGGAGAAATAACCTAATGATCTAAAAAAAAAAAAAAGGAATCAAGTAATTGAAATTAACAAAAAAAAAAAAAAAATTTGACCACTGCAGGTGAAATGGTTTGAAAACTGTGACGCCACAGAGCAACACGACATGACTCTTATTTATAAAAATGCAGGTAAAGTCGACCACACACACTCATTTAGGCAGGTTATGCTGTAAATTTACAGTTATGACACCTATAACTCTGTATGCCAAAATCTCTAATGTAGAACGCTAAACATTAGGGTAGCTTTCTATAAAAAAATAAAAAATAAAATAAAAATAATCAAGGAACGATAAGTAGTTTATGGCTTAAACATCTGATTTCTCCATTAAGCCTCACTGAAATTACTATCAGCACAGAAGTTTAAAGTCCTGCATTGACACATGGATGTATTTCAGTTTAAGTTGCAGCGGAGAGGAGTAAAAGGAGGAACCAACGAGGGACAGCGCTGTCGAAGATCTTCCACCCCTTTCACAAATATCCGCCATTTATTTGGGAGAAAAAAAAAAAATCACAATTAAAGGATTTAGATTATCAAACTATTAATTGGCAGATAACCTGAGTAGTTTTCAAATAAGGAGCAAACCAGCTGTCCAAATAAAACCAGGCCCTGTGTTAAAAAAGCAATCAGTCCCCTTATATGAGTGAATTTCACTGGGATTGACAACATAATAGTGGTTCAATGACACTAATCATGGCCAGAAAATCTGAATCGAGCTTCGCTTAAATAAAACCCTGATAAAAACATAAAGTAGACGAATTACTCTAAGAGTAATATATACTCCAGGAGATCACAAAGCAAAAAAAGAACAGCTTCCAAATCACCGCCCTCTCTGCTACCCCACAATAAGCTAGTGGACGACAGCTGACCAAGGAGATATTGAAGATCCCCATAACTACTGAGAAGAAATAGCTAGAGAAGACCTTTTAGGGAGGCGTGCGAGTGTTTTGCTACCCGAGGTTTAAACACTGACATGATGTCAGACAAGCTTTCAATTCTGAATTGGTGTAACTCTGAAGGAGAAGGTCCAAAGTATCAGCTTTAACTTGAGCACAATTGGTTGACGAAGGAGAGAAGCAATCCAAAGTACAGCAATAAACTAATTGGAATAAAAGGTCGAAATAGTTAAACTCTGGATCTAAATCTGATGGAGTGATATGAATTAAAACAAGTAGAAGTTGGGCTAAAATAAAACTGTTCTGCAAATGAAAACGGGGCAAACATTCTTGCATAACGATGTAAAATAACCCATGAGAGTTATAGCAAACACTAGGTTGCCTTTAATCCCCAGTTATCACACTTAGAGGATAATAATTACTATTTTATTACACAGGGCAAAGGTTGGTGGTGGCAGCTTTATTTACCCTCAGTATTTAAATGATCTAAAAACAGTTTTTTTGTCATTACTAAGGTCATTTTTGTCTAATAGTAAAATTTCATTTATGTTCTGAAGCATTTAAAAAAAAAAAAAAAAAAAAAAAAAAGCAAAAAGGGGTGAAAAATTTCCTAACAGCTCTGTTTAGTTTTATATGAGCAGCCCGCTCGTCCTTTTCCTGCTGTGTTACATTTTTAAAATCAATTTCTTATTCATTTAAATAAATGTTAAGGAAAGTCCTGTTTTTTTTTTTTTTCCCTCCAACAATGCATCGCAATAATTCCTTTAGCTTTTTATTGCAGAACGCCAAATAAAAACATAAATCCCACTTTTTCAGCAAGTTCGGCCACAACAGACACGTAGACAGAAAGTCCTTATGATCAAAAACAAAAAGAAATGAAGACAAAAAAATACAATGGCGGTTGTTGTGAAGATATGCGGGTTAAAGGAAGAACGTAAAATAAACTTAAAAGATTGACAGCTACCATTTTGAAGTCTTTCCTGGGGGCGGGGAGCAATTAGGGCAGTATGGATCCTTAGTGCAATGAAGGCCAGAGGAGCGGCCGGCTGCGTCGCCTCAACATCTAAGCAGCCGCTCGCCCTGCAACGTGTAGCCAGCTGAATCATCGGCAGGCTTACAGAGAGGTCCGGGGAGGCTTCGGCGACTCTCGCAGGGAAGGAAATTAAGGAAGGGGGCGGTGGGGGTTAGCTTCTAGTCGAACGTATTTCTGTTCACAAACATGTCCAGATGTACTGCATACTCTGTAAAACTACTACGGCTGAAGCCTCAGAGACGATGGGGGAGAGAGTCCGGTCCAGAGCATCTTCTGGAGGAGTCCTGAGCCTCGTTTCATCACCTTCCAATAAAAGTCATGTAAGTGTCTACATGTATGAGGACGTGTAAACATTAAAATGTGAATAGTGAGGGGATGAGGGAGATTCTTCTCGCTGAGGCGAGTGTGTGGTGTAGGGTCTGTGTGCGACACCTATCTGTGTGACTGTTTCTTTCTTTTTTTGTTCTGTTTTTTATTTTTTTGTATTTTATGGACTTCTGAAATCTGTGTTTATGATTTAGTTTGATTTAGTTCTTTTCCTTGCTTCCAAAGCGGTCTCTCCTATCCTGCAGATGTACATTCATCCATCGTAAGGGGGGTTGGGGGTGCGGGGTTGAGTGTGACGCTGGGTCACACGCACACAAACGCCGACTGATCCTGAGGCTTTTCCAGAGGTCCCATAAAGACGTCTGGCTCGTCCGCGCGCTCAAAATAAACAGCAGTAGAGGTACTGAAAGAGGTTGTACCACATGTAGCCAGAAGCAAAAGCAAACGACTGGACCATGCACAGCCACACGGGGTCAAGGGTCATCTGCCGGGAGGCTGCCACCTTCTGGCCTTCTGGAGGAGGGAACGAACCTGTTGAAGGAGGAAGAAAAAAATCTTTTAGTTCTGATTGATTTACTTAAAATCCAGTCTGAATGCTGTTGATTTGATAATGCTGCTAAATAACGAGCTCCAACAGGAAGTAGGAAACAGCAAAGAAACACATCATTCTGCTTTTCCTGCAGATTAATGACCTGGTTCAGCTGAACCAACCGACGGGTCGGACCTACCTGTGTCGTAGAAGTGGGCCAACAACTCTTCTTTCTCCACAAACCGCTGATACAGCCAGTCAGTCAGGGCCTCGGCCTCCACAGGAACCTCTTTGATCGGGTACATCCTGAAGCACAGCAGGAAAAACAATGAACAATAAATAATAAAAAAAAAAACTGCCGAAAAAGTATTTTTCTGTAGTTGTAGTTCAAGACCTACAGAAGAAAATCTAGAAGTAGAGAGATGAGAGTATGTTTCATACAACAGCAGGTTCCTTTTATTATAGTCAGTAATAAAAACAGTCACACCAATCAGTCCATCAAGGTAGATTCAGATTCATTTAAATAAGAGAGTCCAAACTGAGACCCAGCTAACAGAGCATTTCATCTCATACTGGTGCCAGTTACAGCTGTCTGTGTTTGCTGATTTTCCTCTTTGTGTTCCCTGGATTCATTAGCTGGCAGCCTCAGCGGAGAACCACAGAGAGACAGAAGTGCTGAGGGGAGCCCCCGACAGCAGACACACTGATGGAGCTCCACTAAATGACTCACAGGGGAGTGGGAGGATGGAGTCAGGAAGAAAAAAAGAAAAAACTCATATGAAGCTGCTAAAGTTCAGTCAGTTTAGGCATCAAGAAAGTGACAAGTCAGTTGCAATTTGGTGAGAAGCAGCACTTTAAAAAGCCTCAGAGATTCAGCTCGAGAAAGTCTCAGCCCGTTTCCCTGATTGTAGACAAGAACTGAGAAAAGGAGCCAAGCCGAGACAAAGAGACGTCCGAAGAGATTTACCTTTAGTAAACATCTGATCCATGCAACAACAGGCCTACTTTGACAGGTGTTAATAAATTTGCTAATCTTTAATCAATGGATGAAAACTTATAAAAGCTTTTTTTTTCCACTGGTGAGAAATATAAGAATTTTCTGGAAAATCAGAAATATTATAGGTGTCTTTATTCCGTTGATTTACTTGTTTAAAAAAAACAACAAAACAAAAAAATATCCACACTCCTCTACAAAAAAACAATTCAAAGGATACTTTGAAAAAAATATATGATGTTTGCAAAGTTGAAAAACAAATAAGACAACAAGTAAAATTTCATCCAGTTCCAGTGAAACGTATTAAAACCTAAATAATGAATCACTACAATAATTTCTGATAATTAACTATCAATTCAATAACTGACAGAAAGAAAGTATATTATTTTTGATTAGAAATATATTAATATATAAATATATTTTGATTAAAAATTGCTGTAATGTCATATTAGTGCCTCAAATTGAAAATATATCTCAAATTTAACAGTGGAAACAAAAGATAAATGCGTTACTGCAGTCATCATTGTCCCACAAAAAAAAAATGTTTTCCTTCTATGAAGCGTTTTCCCCCAAAAAACTACATTCTTGTAATCGATTATGTGAAATAATATTATGATCAATGTGACTGAACCAAGGAAAACTAGGGATCAAAGGAGGATCAGTTCACGTGGTGATGAGATCTGGTCTCTGACCAGAAGGGGGCTCTAGTGAGCTGTGATCACACACCAGGCAGCTCCTGGTCACCTCCAAACAGAGGTTACAATCTCCTCCCTCAGACAAGCACTTCCTCTGCACCCAATATTTCATCTGTAAAGGTGCACAGATGCAGGGAGCACCAAGGTTTGCATTGGTAGCGTCATTAATTCCCGTATGATTGCAGGATTTAGAGCAGCTCATTTGTCTGAATGAGTGTTTTAAACATGATAGTCATGAGTTATGGTGTTACAGCTACAAATCGCATGAAGATAATCGACCATAAACGGCGACTATAACATGGAACAATGGGTCATACACATTTGAAATCATCAATGTTTAAATCCTTAATAATGCAGCATGTATTACAATAGAAATAAAGGATGTGATACATTTCTTTTTGTTTGAAATTGCTGATTTTTCCTGTCCTTTTTTTAACCAAACTAACATTTCTTGATGAGGTTTGCTGTTAATTTTACTGAACAGAAATGGAAACGTAAGCGCGGAGCAGGTTCTTTGCAAAAAGTCAAATCCCGTCAAACAAAATAAAAGGATCTGCAGCGATGCAATCTGCTCTGTTTTTTTGCACAAAATAAAAGCAGACGCACACAGCTTCATACAGCACAGCTCATGCAAACAGTTTGTATCTATTTTTTGAATCACGTGCAAAGAAAGAGATTTCAAAACAAAAGATAAACAACTATCAGTGATGTTTGACTCGTAAAGGAATCCTAAGCTGTGCCGCTACATGAAGAAAGGTTTTATTAAACTATAACCGTAAGAGAATCGCTTAAAAGCTCTAACCTCAAAATAATGACACGCTATGGGATCAGATGGACGTTTACAATCACTTTTGAACAGATTCGGTGCATAACAGCCTTTTTTTTTTTTTTGGCAGCGAATAAAATCACACCATATAAACATTTCCTCCAATCGGTAGAGAACTTATTAGGTAATGAATCTACAAAATAAAAGTGGATGTTTCTTTCATGCACTTCATGAAACGTGTGCTTGTTATGCAGGAGTTGAGTGTGTGAGAACCGCTTGGTGGCAGGTCTGAACAAGGCCCACGGTATGTAGAGCAAATTCCTGGAGTGTGTGTGTGAAACCCAGTGGAATTCTGGTCCATTTCTGCCTTTTTTTCCCGGACACCACTCGGTGTTGTCAAACCCGATACTGTGATTAGAGGTAAAAGAAGGACGTCTCTTAAAGCTCTTCTCCTGTATCGGCAGATATCAGGTGTCTTTCAGGTCAACGGCCACTCACATAGACTGCCTGTCAAAATCCTTGGAAAAAAAACAAATGTGCTCGCTTTGTACGTTTTGATCAATGACCAGATGCATAACTCCACACTATCTCTTAAAAGCCCCAAAGGGTAAACACAGTTCCTTCACTCCATCAATTCGATATGATTAAGTATCTAATGCAAAACTAGTAAACCTAGAAAGAGGCTTAACCTTCCAAGAAGCCTTCGAGGTACGAAGTGTAAGCCGATAGTGCGGGGGGGGAAACAAAAGCTGGACCCGGCCACTTAGCAGTGTTGGAGCGTTTATGGGCTCGGGTGGCCGCCGCCGTGCTTTCCTGCAGCTGAAATATTCATGCAGAAACCAGATTCGCCTTCTGCTCCGAGCAGCTGCTTTTAAACAGCTGAGGTTTGAAGGAGGGTCTCCGTCGATTTGGGTCCAAAGAAACAGAAACAGAGAGACAGCAGCAAATCTGCCACTTTCACTGGTTCAGCTGGCTTTGTGTTATCAGGGGCGACCGGGGGCCGCATCTGGAAAAACGGCAGCAGATGACCACTTATGAGGGAAATTAGCCAAAGCAGGACAAGTTGAGGACCTTTAATGCCTGGAAGACATCTGATCCCTAAATAAGCTTTTTATTTTCTAAATTGATTCTCATAGGCAACCCGAAGCGAGGTGAGTTATAAACATCAGACGTCACTGATAAATCTTTATTGTTAAAATATTCCTATCATTTAAAGAGCAACCAGTTCATTTAAAACCTATTACAGCGCCTTGCTAAAATAGCCCTGTATCTTTACCCTTTCCACATTGTTACAACAAATTTCAATGCTAATGGCGTCTTGCGTCGATCCAAATGAATAGAGCAGTTTTCAAAAGATTAATGATGATCATGCATTTGTAGTTATTTTTTAACCTGATACTGTTTGATTAAAACTTTCTACACGTTTATAAATGTGTATAATGGATTTATGTAACATCTCAGATGGTTAATCTTGAGATTGCTGCAAGATGCAGGTGAAATTGACTGGGTTTTTGTTTCCAGTGGAGCGAAAAAACAGAAACATGGCGGTGAGGTGTCAACACTGTGCCAGGAGTGGGAGATGCTGGCGTCTGTATTTGCAGGGTACAGTAGTGATGACGGCGGCGGTGCTGCCCTCTCGGATCTACTCTAACCCACTTGGCACCGGGCCGCTTGGTAACCTGATGCTCCGGGCCAACAGAAAAGAGCTGGAGTCTCTGCTGTCAGAAAACTTCAGCGTCAGGCGATCCTACGCTACGTGCAAGAGATTAATTACAGCGTGATATGAGTAATTACTGAAGAGTTAAAGCCTGAAGAGAAAATTGGAAGGTGGCCATACTGGGATATTCTATAAAAATAAAAAGGTGCTGGTCCCTCATTTGGCAGAGTCTGATGCTTCGGTGTACAGGTTGGACCCGACCGACAGGGCGAAGCCTGGACCATTTAGCTTCTGTACAGCTCTTCAGCTTTTGTTTCCACTTTATACTTGCCAAGGAAGCTAATTAAACTGGACTTTGGCAGCAAAAGGCTGCTTACTACCCAAGCCTACGTGGATTGCTGCCAGCCATTGTTTTGGTGACTCCATTAGGATCCAAAGAAACAAACAAGGGAGCTGCTTCAAACAGTGAGGACTGAGGCGTTCTGCATCATTCCAGGTCAACAAACACTGCTGTGCTTCACAAACACTGATGCAATTTCCTTAATAGAGATCACTACAAACTCGATGTGGACTCTCTGGGGCCCTCGCTCCACCAAGAGCCCTTATCTGCAATCAGAATGAAGTAGAGAAATGGCTGACCTCTGATCAGTTATTGCTCCGTTTGGACTTTCACAGCGTTTCCTGTCTTTGCTCCAGGAAATGATGCGCTGCGGCGCGTCAGATGTCACCCAAACGTAAAGATACGAAAAACTCTTTAACCAAAGGATGGAGTGTTTAAAAAAGGAAAACAAACCAGAATGCAGACAAACGGCTTGATGCATCCATTTCATTGTTTCATTTATTCAATTTAGTCTTTTTATTAGTTGTTTATATCAGCAGTTAAAACGGTTTATATTATTAACTTATTTCTATTTATAAACTATGTTGCATTCATTATGAATGATAATGCAAAGTGTAAATAATAGTAGCAATAGTAGTTGTTTTATCAGGTTTTTTATTTATTATTTGAAGAATATTTATTGTTAGAAAAAGGGATTTATTATTTGGAAATTAGTTATTGTTATTCTAAAATTTTATATTTGAAAAAGAACTATTATTATTTGAAAAAAAAAAAAGATTATTTTAATAAGAAAAAGTTAGAATAGTTATACAGATTCATTATTATACAAAAAAGATTTATTATCCAAAGATTTGTTGTTCAAAAACAAGAGGAAATATATTTCTAGTTCTTTAGGTCTTTTTTTTTTTTTTTTTTTTTTTTTTTTTAAAAACTTAATTGTCTCCTGATTATTATGTATGAGAAACTTACTGTTTAAAAGTTTAAATTATGGTGATTGTTCTGTTTAACTTAAGCAAAGTGACATAGAGTCGTCTCTCTCCACCCAAACAACAGGATGGTGTCCACATCTCATTTAGTCCTGGTTTTAAAGTTGCACTCTTTCCTTTTTACGACAGTGAGCAGAATTTAATTTCCTCTCACAGGTCTACAGTGAGTCAGCATCATGTTACAAAAACTCTCACGTTTGTACTGAGATCACACCTCTTGCTTTTGCTGCAAAAAAAAGAACAGAAGATGGGTGCAGTGGTGGTAATGCCGAATTATCTTATCTTTAGTCTGCTTAACATGAACCTTCCTGAAACGTGACGCGGAGCTGCAAACGTATTTTGTCCCTACTTTTATCTGTGTGATCACGTGGCTCGAGTCAACTTTCCCCCCTGTCACAGTGACCGTATACCTCTGTTATCAGCACAAGAGTCAGGTGGAAAGGGGGCAATAAATGGCCTGGTAACAGTGGACGGGGACCTAACGCCCAGATCGGCCTGGATAATGGCAGAGAAGTCAGTAAACCTCCAGCATACGAGTATTCAAGGTCGCTGACGTGGCTCCTCATCGACCAGACGGGAGAAACATTGACAGACTGTTGTATAAACTGTGCCTCTTTTTAAAAATTATAACCAGCATTAAATATTCTTTACTTCTAAATCAAATAGGCTTAATATGGAAACTATTTTTTTAATAAAATAGAATTTATTCTGCAAAGAAAGTCGGGGGGGGGGGGGGGGGGGGGGGGGGGGGGGGGGGGGGGGGGGGGGGGGGGGGGGGGGGGGGGGGGGGGGGGG
>JAUZNJ010052526.1:41657-58360 GCA_034780135.1 Jordanella pulchra | reverse complement strand
AGGCCTCTCTCATCTTTTTAAGTGGGAGAACTTGCACAATTGGTGACTGACTAAATACTTATTTTCCCCACTGTATTTTTTTCTTTTATTTAGAACTTGTAGGCAAAAGTTGTCAATGAAAACACACGTAACCATGAAGATTAAACTTACTCTGAGCTTTTTTGCACATGAATTGTATAAACTGGACCTATAAGGCTCTACTTAAATGTTACTGTGCTATTTTGCTACATTTTTATGTGAACTTGGTAGTTCTACAAAATTTTTCTTGAAAAAGTCTTGGTGCTTCTATCACAGGATTGAACGGCGGCTATTGCAGTTGAATTTTCATCAGATGGTGCATGTTTTTGTCACTGGTACATGGTCCTTTTTGTCATCATAGTTATTAGGGTATAAATACAACTAACTTAGAATGTCCGAAACATCCATCCATACTGATAAAGATTAGGCCAACTTCGCTCCATAAAGCACTCTCAAACTCAACCATGACCATGGGTGTAAAAATCTTTAAACTCAAAAGATCTACCCATGGCATAACTACCAATATCACTCTGCTTATTCTTCGTGCTTCAATATGGCTGAGCTAAGCTAAATAGGCTGCTATTTTCCCTTGTCCTCACCACACCCCTGCTTAACCCCCACCACTCATCTCCACACTTAGTCCTGTCCCTCAAGGTCTCTTGGCACTGTCCATTTTGGTGGCATTTTTCAAAATTTGTCCGGGGGCAGGGTTAGGTATTTATATCGGGTGAGTTACTCTTCAGCTGATGCAACTAAGGCCTGTCGTGAAAAATCCAAAGCCCTGCGTCGCTCTTTTGTGTGCTCCCTCGGCTGGAAAAGCCTTAAAGATGGCGTAAAAACTCAAATTATTTTATCTGTGAAACATAAACTCTGTTTTTCAGATAATTGAAAGAGAGGAACATCTTTAAGGGGGCATATCGTTTTAGAGGAGTGTAAGGAATGCCATTTCAACCATGAAAAAAATAATTACACTTGTCTAAATTAGGGTATAGTAACATTCCCATGGATTTTCACTGTAGCTTGTTTTCCTGAGTTAGTTACTTGCTTTTAGTGCAATCATTTGCTTCCCATTTTTATATCTCTTTCAGAGCATCCAAAACCTATCAGTGTTTCAGATGAGCAGGCATCTGTCCAGGTTGCATTGCACAACCTCATGATATTGCTGTCCTGCTGTCATCAGCTGGGTTGTAGCGCTTAACTGCATCCACAGCTGGTGCCAACACCAAGCTCACTGATGTTTTACTGGGACAAGTGTATTACGGAATCAGCCCTAATCTGTGTGTGATAAATGCTATGACGGTAATGCAAACAGATGGATCCCTGAGCCATAGAAAGTTATGGAGCTAAGCGGAACCAGTGTGGGCAAATTAGCCCTTATGCTAACAGAGCTAGTATTCTGCAGGCTGCTCTGTTTACTTAACATGTCTCACGTGTTGATTGTGGCATTTGTTTTGCTAAACAGGTCAAAAGACCTGAGGGGATATAATTAAAGTGAGAGAGATTGTTCTATAAAGGGTTTGTGGAAGAAACCTATAGATGTACGGTTTAAATTAACACAAACATATAGATGGAAAGTAATTGCAAAGGATACATTTCTTTTGATTATTTTTACAAATCAAAAAGGAATATAGCTTTGAATCACCAAAATATTGTAATACTCCAGGGGATCAGTTACCATCAGTAGTAGACCAATCACTAAAGGTAATACACATTTGCAGAATTTGATCTTAATTCCAATCTAGCTAACTCCTGGGGGCTGGATGCTAATACAAACTAGACATGAAGACTTTTATTTGTAAAAACATTGTTTTTTTCAAATGTTGGACTCTTTAACTTCACATGTGTTTTATGCTAACCTGCACAGAGGTAACTTTTACAGTGACTCCTTCTTGCACAAACTGGTGTCAGAGATGGAGGGTTTGTTGGGCAACATTGAAGATCACATTTAAAGAATCAATTTGGTTATACTTAAAGGCGAAAGGATGAAGAACTAAGAGGCATCAACAAAAAACAGAAAAATGAAGAAAAGCAAACAACTCGTGCCTCAGATGTGTAGAGAGGTTGTTCCACCTTACTTCATTCAAGAGCAGGTCAAGTAGCAATGATGCTCAGTGCAAGGAGATCAGCTGGGTTAGATAATGTGACTGAAAATAAAGGTAGGAGACTGGAAAGATGTAAACGAGTAAAGAAGAAACATAAAGTAGATAAATGAGGACCAGGGGAAAAAACAAAAGCTGCGACACATGGAGCTTGAAGAGCATACCTTGACACTGGACGGGATAGAAAGGGTTCAGAAGAGATGAAGGGGGAAACAGGTTAAGATGGGTGGAGGCAGCTAGAGTGACAAAAGGGGAGACGATGACAGAGGAGGGTACTGTGATGGGCCCTCTGAGGTGGGGTGATTGCGTGACTGAGAGCGAAGTGCATTGCCGTGTGTGTAATACTCTCAAGACGGATATTAAGACGTGCTGCCCGACTCATGCAGTCACTGCCCCGCTCTCCCTTTTTTCTCCCTTGCTCTCCTCCATTCTGCTCCCTCCGTCTCCACTAATGATCCTCCCGTACTGCCACACTGCAGGGCTGAGTGATGCCCACTGACAGCCGCGCTCAGGCGGAAACGCTGCAGCCCCCCTTCCAGGAGTGCCAGGACACACAGACACAAACACACACACACACAGAACATATAGAGGTGTAGCACCCCTAACATATGTGTCTTAGTCCATTCAGTACTTCTGACAGATGTGTATTTACATTTACGGGACCTTGACAGTTTGTGCACAATAACTGAACCTCCCAGTGATGCTTACAGCCATGCACTTATTGTAAATATGCCTCCATCCAGCCTCATCTGTCTTCAGGTGTTTGTGATGGATAGCTTTGGGCCATCAAAGTAATCATTGGGTACAGCTTGCTGGGTAATGATGCTACCTGCAACTCCTTTGCCCTGTTAGTTTGTTGGGGAATGTGTTTTTAGAAGGAGACATTGTGAAGATGTGTGGCCAGTAACGATGCACAAAGTATAACAGTATTGAAATACTCTGCAAAGTTGAAAGATGGTCCACTTTGAATCAGAAAGTATCTTCTATTCATCACTTTTAAAGTGCATATGGATTTGTACCTAAGGTACCTTATTTGAACCTCGGGACGTGCTAATCAGTTTAGTGGTTTATTTCTGATTTCTCTTTGACTTTGAACTGTCATTACCACTTTAGCTGATTCAAATTTCTCTTTAAAAGGTTTAATCAATGCTAATTTAATTTTTTGTAACCTTTTTGTTTTAAGATTTATTAAAAATAGTGATCAGCCCTTTGAGAGAGTAACTGCTGTATCTAACAAAAAATCGATTTTCATCAAGGATTAAAACTGTCTTTAGTACCTTATGTTAGTAGTAAGCATGGTTAGCAATGCTACAAGTACTCAAACAGCTCTCAGTCTGTATTTAATAGAAAATGTGCAACAAAGTTGAACTAACTTTATTGTCTCAAAGTGGGGATATTCAGGATCCTTTGTTTGGATCAAGATTTCCTAATGGCTTCTAAATCCAGCATGATTCACCACAGACTAAGGTTAAAACCTTGTGTCCCTCATTCTCCCCTTCAGTAGAAATCAGTAATAATCATACAGTTGCTCTGATTTTCCAACTTCCCAGTTAAAATGATGAAAACAATACTTTTTTTAAATGAATTTCAAACTGGGAAAGTAGGAGTTTGCAAAGAGACTTGGCTTAGTATCCAATATTGATTTTGCACATTTTGGTTGGAAATTTTGTAGGTTCATCATGAACGTTCATCACTGTTCTTCTGCACTTTAATATGAGTATGTCTTTAAACCAGCAACACACATAGTGCTAAAAAATCTATTTATGATGTTGGTGCTAAATCCAACTGGGTTCTGACTTAAACTTGGAATAATTTCAACGTAGTTTTGACTTCCAATGCAAATTAATGCAATATTACTGTCCTAATGCTTCAAAAGAGAATTTAGTTTTCATTGAAATCCCTTCCTTTCTTTCCCATAATAATTAATTCTAAACACCTTACTGATAATATCTAAGTTCTCTATCCTTCATAATAGGTTAGTACAATTTAGGCATTTTTCTAGAATTTAATCCCCTGAAAGTCAGATATTTTTAGCATTTTGATTATCCTGTCTGTGGTAAAAACAGTCCACCAAAACCTGGCCAATTTCAGAGAGTGTTTTTTTATGTGCATGTCAATTTGAAAAAAACACTTAATGCACAACATATTAACTGTAGTGTTGAGTATGTTAGCAATATTTAGTTGTAAGAATATTGGTGCTTCTATTAAAAAATAAATCATGCTCTATAATTCTTTAAAAAAAAAACTAAATGTGTTAATGATGTGAAACTGGCATATTCACTCAAGGTTATAGTGTGAAAATCACAAACTACTCCATGCATTCCCCTATGTTAAACTGACTGAGGCATATATGTAAGATATTATGCTTTAATTGACATCAGCAAATGGATTCTACTCCATATTCTCTTCATCACCAATGACCAATTTCAACCCCCTCAAAAAAAATCCTTTAACTATAAAGTGATGAAGTTTTTTTTTTTAAATGCCCTAAGTCCCAAATGTTGACAGAAGGCTTTTCATATCCCTTTAAAATGTATTTTCTAATAACTTGTTGCATTCCATTTGCTATTCTTTCAAGCATAAGAACTCTTTGTTTCTGCTAGTTTCAAAATGTATGTGTCAATAATTAAAAGTACCTTCATGTATGGCTCTGTTTGTATATTTATAGGATCATTTGGGTGCTTCATGGATGTGATTCGACTGGTGTTACTGCTTGGGTGTTAAAGAGGCCCACATTTCTGTTTTCAAAATGTTGGATCTGCTTTTCCCATTTTCCTCTCGGAAATCAGAGGTTTAGGTCAGGTCAGTTTGCTTGCCTAGCAAACACAGTGGTGCATTGTTATTTGAACTCTGTATTAGTACTTTTGGCATTGTGTACAGTGCCAATTTATACTGCGATATAATGAAATCATCATACTTTTAATTATTTTTAACTAGAATGATGACAAATGCACCTTATGTGTCTCTTATTCTTCTACCAAATGTGTTCCTTCCTCTCAACCCTTCTTAAATATGCTTAAATATAGCATTGTATATTCAGCCAACTATTTTTGTGATAAACTCTTATGGCTGAACCTGTTGTGGAGAGTGTTGGTGAGTCTCTTAAGGACAATTTTGAAGTAAGCAGTTTTCCCCTGTCTTGCTGCTGTCTAGATGAAGGCGGTCTGAGTGATGAGAAGCAGGGTTCCTTGGCATTGGAACAGATCAAAAGAGGAAGTTTCAAAGAACACGTTGACAGTTTTGATGGGGATTAATAAAAAACTCTTATATATAGGCGTGTTTATACTGCAGGAGAAGCAGTGCTGATAACTAGAGAAAATTTATTTAGATTTTTCTTTTGCACCTTTTTCTTCCACTCAACTTTCCATTCCTTGGCCTGCATATGATCTTTTGTTGCTTACTTTATTTATGAAGGCTTCTATATGACTTTTCAAGTTATAATTTTTTCTCATACTCACCATCTTTAGCATAGCACAGCGTTTCTTATTATTAGTCTTCTGTAATATTTCGATTGCATGAGACACATAATTCAGATTTTTCATTAGCTTTAAGCCATAATTATCAAACTTAATAAAAGATAAACTCTGACAAAATATCGTTTTTTGTGTGTGAAAAAAATCAACATGTTTGACTACCTGAATTTAAATTATTGAAATAAATTGATTTTCTTGAAGATATTCCAGATTATAAAACACAGTGTTTTCTTGTCTGTATAAAGTCTTTTCTATTTCCCCTTCTGAATCCAAAGCGATGCCCGGACCCAGTCGACCACAGATAGGTTTGGAATTAGGTCACAGCTTCTTCCTTTAATTAGATGCAGTGAGAGAATTCATGTTTTGACGCATGGCTGTATGTCTGTATCGGCCGGGTGCTTCTAATCCGTCAGTGGCCTCTATGGTAATGAAGAGTCATTGTAAGACATGTTAACCTGCATTTCTGTTTTTTATTCAGAAAGAGACGTTTCTGGCATTGCTGCTTGAAATGTGATGAAGTGATGACAATAGAAACGATACTTATAAATTATCAGCGGGGTGAGGGAAAGGTCAGGTTCAGCTATCAATATTGCATGTTAAACATTAACATTCGATGTGGAACAAGCTCCAATGGAGAGGACCCTTTGGCCCCCAGTACATGCTCTGTTTTGCAAGATTATATCAGTCCATTTGTAAGATGTAACTCCTATTTTCCTGCAGAAGTGAATACTGCTTGAGATGAACCAACTCTTTACCTTCCTCTTGTAAGTGTAGTCTTTCCTCTTCCTGAGGTGTATCTACATAGGGGGTGAGGAAAAACATAACCTGCTTCTGCAGTTTTAATGGCTCTTTGTTTTTCTTTTTTTTTTATTTGTAACTTCCCATCTTTGTTTGCATGCCTTAACATGACTAATAAAGTGGGATGTTTGTTAAAAAAGGAATAGAATTCTTTGAAGTTTTATCCCTAGAAAAGAATTTTACATCAGCTCTGCAGGGTGTATGTGCTGAAGGAAACGGGGTAAATGATCAGCATACACTTGGAGGAGGGAAAACAAGGCTGAGAGAATCACAGAAAATTGTGTGTGTGTGTGTTTGCAGGCGTACCAAACTATGTGTAGAAGAGGATGTAAAAAGGAAGAAAGAGTAGCGCAGGGCTAGCCTTAATTAAGTTTTCAGGAACCTCTTAAAAGGTCATGGCATGCCTGTTCAACCCTTCACCACCTCTACCGGCAGGCCCTGCCGAAATTTCACTTTCTCCACTTCCCTGCTTTCCTCGTCTCCCAGCCTTAACACCCCGTTGCGATCTATCCAGTCATCAGCCCCCCATCTGTGCACATTAGCCATTCATGAACACACTCATTAGGGTGGGAGTTTGAAGCGATTGTGTTCTCTAGTCTGCGGCTGGAGCGTGGCGATTAATATTTCAGTGTCTCCTGCCGAGGAGCTGAGAGCAAGTTTGGCCCTCTTAGACTGGAATGGGAGAACCCCCCCACCCCACCTCGACACACACACACACACCCACACACACACACACACACACATCCCACTCTCTCCCACACACACACAGGCCCGCCAACCCCCCCTCGCCATGTTCTGCCTTTTTCAGACAGTCTGACAACTTACAGTACGTTGCCCCTCTGTTTCTCTTTATTGCCCGCGCACTCATGGTCTGAATACACATTTTGTTCACGCACACACAAATGACCCTAACTCAAACTGACTTAATTGGGCTCTTTTTGTTTTAGGAAACAGAGACAACGGGAGGAGGGGTGGTGAATTCTGTCTCCTCTTGTCTCCCCCCTTTCCTTCCCCCATCTTTTTCATTCCTCCTAGTCAGAGAGGAATGTCCTCTTTTCAACCATCCTTGATTTTGTTTTCCAATGAGCTTGAGTTCAATTGGCCCAAACGTGTTCAATTGGCCTAGAGGTGTGTGTGTGTGTATATGGGTGGGGGAGTCAAGCAATAGGATTGGTGGCATTCTTCTGTATACAGGATGAGATAGGAAAGGTTGAGTTCATTCAGTATTCAGTCCTTTCTCCCTCATTTCATAGAACTCCCACGTTTTAAATTTGAGAATTTGAGGCAGTCGAGCATATCTGTTTCCTGCTATTTTGGTTCCAGTTTGAGTGCCAACTGTTGATCTTTGTATTCATAGAAAATTGAATTGTTTACATTTTGAAAGTTGTTTTCTTCATTCTTTCATACTATCATTTGAGTAAATCACTTTATCACTTTCATTTTGGCCAATAAAACAGTTGACTGCTGTTGAATGGAATCCCTTGTCTCCTTTCTGTTGGAAAAGTACATAGATATGTGTGTGTGTGTGTGTGTGACTGGATCTTGCTGACACTGACAGATACATATTTGCATTTTCACTGTATTTTTTATATGTTTTTTGATATGTCAACTGAGAGAATATTCAAGACTAATTCCAGTTAAATCTAAACAAATGACAACCAGATTTATGTTTTTGGTTTACAAATGTGATTACTTGTTTAAATCTTATAATTTTAACTAGAAAAGCCCCTTTGAGAGCACAGGCCTCCACCAAGTTGCTTATTTCGTCCGACGCGTGGTGACTTCCACCTTACGCCAAAACCTTTATTCACAGGATCTTTAAAAAACAATTCCTGACTCCAGATCAGGATCCTTATCATCACTAAAATATAGTCTTGTTTTGCCACTCAAAGTACACAGCTTCTCTGAAAGTATCGGCAAAATCCATTTTAGTTATTTCGATGACAGACGAACCAACACAGATGAAAACATACACAACCTCCTTGCTGCAGGTAATAATCGGTGCTTCTGCATACCTAACCACAGTATTTAAAGTAAAACCTGAGCAGCCAATGCAATTTTTTTCCTTTATTTAATGTTAACATCATGTGAGTAAGTAAGTGGGAGTAGAGTCTTTAAGTAGAGGGAAACTCAGATTAATCTGACCAAGTAATGTGCCTGGTCTGTTGTACACTTTTGGAACCAATCCACAACTAAAATATGTAGCAGTGTAATGCTGGATATCAGGAATTGAGTTTAGTCAGGAAATCTAATACTGTTTTCAGGACATTGCCTGAACTAAGCCATTTATCAGCTCAGGTGTGTTGGAACAGGAAAATGTCTTCAAGCAGGAGGGGATTTCACAAAGATTTTGAAACACGACTGTATTGTGTAATATTAATGTTCTCACAGTTGTTTTTTTGAGTGCAGAGATCTTTTCTGTTGTGGGGTGTAGAGCTTGTCACTGAAGGTTAATGCTGCTTCATAGGGAATGCATTTGCAGAGGCAACTGTCCTAATAATGCTTTTAAAAAACAATGCCTCAGAAATTTAGATCCTTACTCTCTCCAAGCAAGTCCCTTTGCTTGAGATCCTTCTTTTGTCATTCAAACACCTCTGCTCTCTCAACCTCTCCCATGTGCAGATAAACTAAGCTTTTCATTCTAAACATGCCGCCCCTTTTTCATTCTTTTCCTCTATATAGGTGTATGAATAGGTGGGGGTCCATGGTCTGTGCGTGGGTAAGTGGAAGTCTGCGTGCTGAAGTGCAGTGTGTGAGTAGGCATTCATGGGGCGCATTGGTGGGTGCAGTGCACACTGATGGCTAATGAAGTTCCCCTGCACCTCATAGCCCTATTAAACTGCTGCCCCCTACCTCTACCCACTTCACCCCCCACCTATTGCCTTTTTTTCTCCCTAAGGGAGAGAGTTGGCAGGGAGAGAGCTGGCTGCTATAGCAACAACAAGGAATCCTCCCTCTCCCACAGGTCTCCTTAGCAACTGGTAGCTTGGCATTGCAGTAATGAGCGTGCCCAGTGTGCCAGGCTTTGTGTCATGTTTTCCTCTATGTGTTTGAAAGACGGTATAAATTTCTGCACAGGTGTGTGAGTGTGTCTGAGAATGATTATGTGGCTTCTGGGTACAGCATTCTATGAAGGTTAAAACATATTATGACAAAGCCGGACATGATTTTCGCCCTCAAAATTGCCAATCTGATTTGATTGGAAAATGAGGAAACCTAGCTGCTTACTTTTCTTGACAGACTATTTGTCTTTTGTGAATGTTTGTGCCCTCTGCAGATGTGCCCTCGTGATCCATATTTGTGTATTCCTCTTCCTCTCTGTAATTGTGGTCATTCTTCTCTATACTGTGAAATTGAAGCAATTAAAGGGACAATCTGATGAATTTTGCATGCCATGTGCATGGCTGCCTATGAGTTTCCTGCCTTGCTGAAATTAAATTAAACGCTGAGAATGATTTTTATTAAAGTGTGATCTGAGGTGTGCACTGACCTTTAGAATGTAGGAAATGAGATTCTCATTGTTATGAATGAGATTATGTGTAGCCTGAGTGTGAAAAAAACCTTTGGTCTGCATCGATTCTGTTGTTGGCTGACAGTTTCTTTGTATATAGCACTGGGAGATTTCAGCATAATCAAATCCACACTATGGCTGTCGGCTTTTAAACGGCCTGATACAAAAATATTGACACACATGCTCTCATAAATGCAGATTGACTTGGGCACGCTTGCACGCACACATATTTTGCAGATCTTGTAAAAAGAGCTGTAAAAGCCTCTCCAGAAACGTGTTGGTCTTTAACAAGAGGATGGCGAGCCCAGTGGAAAATGTTAGTTTGCTCCCCAGTCGAGGTGTGAAGTGCGAGCAGGCGGCCGGCCCCACAGGTGGCCCAGCCCAAACACCTGTTGTGTGAATCCTCTGTGGGAGGGTGTGAGGTCTGCCTACCTTGCAGGCCCCTGTGGAAAAAAAAACCGCACCCATGCTGTACTGTGACACGTGCTCCTTCATGTGCACTCAACAACTCCAAGGCTCCCCCGTTCTTTGTGTGGGCGTCAGACGCAATGCCCAGATTGTGTCCTCTTTGCGCCCACCGGAAACTCTTGGCTCTCCCTGGCATTGGTAGAGCGGATTTTCCGATCCCCCATCAGGGTCTCAGATGCTACTCTAATCTGTCAGCATCTATTTTTATCCACAAAAGCTGCGGCAGCCCTTCTCTATCCCACACCCTGCTGCCCCAATGCCAACCCTTCCCTTGGCGCCAGGGTGGGCACAGATGATGGGTTGCCAACCATTGGCTGCAATTAGTGCACAGTCAGGCAGGAATCCCCCACCAACTCCATTACACCCCTCTCCACAGCCACTTCCTGATCTGAGGCTACCAGACACACTACCACACACTTGCTTTCCATTTTAAGCCTTTTTATAAATGGCACTCCTGCAGTGTTATGGAATAATGGGGTCGAATTCAGTGCACCTTTCACTGTGCAAACTATACAGTCAAGTGGAGCTGAAGCCAAAGGGATGATCATTTAAGTTAAATGTGTTTAGATTTGGTTTAAAGATAAAGTTGAGATTGCCTCCTGATGATTCTGAGTTAACATCATTTTGACATTCTGAGACACTTCTAAAATTAGAGATGCATTGATCTCTTTAAGATTAGTAAAAAACATTGAAATATTTTTTTCTATTTGGATTAGTAGAAAATGTAACTGTCTTTAAAAAAGTTGAAATAATGTGAATCTGTTTCTCCTTTTTTAAAACTTAAATTGTAATATGCATCCTATCACAAGATATTACTGTTTCTTCTGAAGATTATCTTCAAACTTAGGATGTGTTTAACTTAATATTTGAGGGGTGTTTAGTGTGATGTGTTTAGTATGATGTGTTATACTGTTAGTAATAATACATTTTATTATTGTGACTGTTCATGTGGCTTTAGAAGCATATATAGTTATTCTGTATTAATTATTTATATTGCTGCTAGAGGCGATGTCATAGTGTAAAAGAAGTCTTTTTGATAACTTTAATCATAGTTGACATTTTACTTCTCTTTAGTGTGTTTTAGTAACAATTATAATATTAAGAGCTGTTAGTTAGGTTGGCATAATGGACAAAAATTCAATGCAAGTACTTTTTGTAGTTAGTAGATCCCGACCTTAAAGGGATACTTTGGATATATGGGTGAGGCTATTTGAAAATATTTACATTGGTTGTTTTCTTACCTGTAGTGTGCACATGTCATATTATCATTAGTTAGTAAAAAGTAAATAAACCCTCTGACCTGCGGTTTTGATACACCCCTTCACTCAAGACTAGTGCTGAATGTTAAAGTTAGTATGTTTATTGTTTTTATCGCTGTTTTTAAATTATCCCAACAAATCCACAATCAGTAGCAAGAGTTTCTAAGCTAAAAAAATAAAAAAAAATTCTGGTACAGTCTTTTAATGACTAGTAATCTATCACACTATTACTTAGATATGACTTTTTTAAATGTATTTTAATCACTAAAAGCAACTGTAAAAAAACTGCTAAACTGCAAAAATCCCAAACTGTTGCTTTAAAAATGTATTTACTTTTCTTTAAACATATGGAGGTATAACTTGTGTTTTGAAGAAGTAAAAACTATTACTAAAAAATAACTTTGCAGAACTTTGAGAAATGCTAATTGTTTTTTTTCTGGGAGACTTCCAGAAGACTAAGAAAATTTGTTCCATGAGAGATAGTTTCAACTGTGTTTATTTTGTGTGCGTTAAATGATGTGATAAAGATCTAATGTTCTAGTTACATTTGTCAGTTTTGATCAAACCTATTATCCAATTCCATTTACTAGTCTGATTCTTAGTGTAGCTCTATGCAAAATGCTACCAACACAACCCAAAACATTTTTTTAACAGCTTTGGTCAAGGAAAAAAAAAACACTGTTGCAACCATTGATCAGTATTACAACAGTAACGCACTGAGATTCATGCAGTTCTTAATCTCAGGTTTGTCTCTTTCCCAATGAGAGATACAATGTGTCTTGCATGCCAATGCAGTCGTGACCACTGCTGTGGAGGCGATGATGGCATGTGGCAAAGAAGTAACTGTTTCTCACCTCCTAATAAAAGAGACTCCTTTTTAATCTTTTCAATTTGATTGCGTTCCAAAACAGGCCTGTCTACCCATCTGTCTCTCTTAAAGAAGCCTCCTAAAGGGATTTTAATCATCTGCCTCTGGGCTTCTCAGGCAAATAACTACATCTCTCTCTTTTTCTCTTTTACACACTCACTTGCATGTTCAGATACACAGTCATTTCCCAATTTTATTTTCTGTAAACTCTGTCAAAGTTTTACTTGTCTTTCCTCTTTGATACACTGTGTCATTGTGCCATATCTATGTTGCCATCAAGGCCCTACAATTAAATTTTAAGTCTCTCCTCAGACGCATAGCATTCCCTAACTCTGTCCTTCTTAATTCACATGGCTCCAAATTCTTTATTTTCCTTCAAAGGGACAACTCAAGCCGTAACATCAATCACGGAAAGCGAATATTTAGCTGGCGCTAATTTCCACCAATAGCCTGGAGACAGGCTTAGCTGACAAAACTCATTCCTTTGCTGAACAAAACTGCTTGTGTTGAAATCTCCCCTCCCCCTGATCCCTTCTGCCTTCTGCACGGGCAAAAACAGCATCACAATAAACACAGTTAGTGCTTCTGTTACTCCCCGTCGATTTAGGCTTATCAAATGAATGTGCACCATGGAGGGATACCCTTTGACAATACATAATGGACCCATTCTGCATGAAATGGTTTGGTAATACCAGTCGAGTGTGGCAAACGGCTTTACCCGGTGCCACTACAAGAACAGCTGCTGTGTTCTTAGCTGGGCAAGCGCACCACACTGCTTCACCCTTGAGGTTGTTTGAATTGGGTGAGTGGTTTCTTTTTGCTCGTTCCCAGACTCCATTCACACTTCTTGGTTTCTCACTAGGTTCTGTTTGAATGAATGCACATTTGCCACAAGTTGAATCTTCTAAACCGTTTGACCCGTTTCTTTGCCCCGCTGTGTGTGAGCGGGAAAACCCAGAGTGGATACTGATGGAGGCCTAATGAAGGGGGATGGGCATTTTTAGGGCACTCTTTTGTATAGTTTGGAGGAGGCCCCTTGTGGTACTGCTTATTCCCACCTCTTTATGCACAGCAACCCCGACCACAGCTGAACCCATGCCAGTCAATCAAATTGCTTTGTATAAATTAATGGGCACTATAACAAACCTTGGCCAAACTCCCCATCCTCATCCTGTCTACTCACATCTTCTCCAAACTTACACTTGGAATGGCGAAAGAGGGGTGTTCATGTTGGGCACTAAGCCAAAGTGGCCAAGTGGGCACAGTCAGTTAACAGACAAGATGTTGACGGTTAGGAATTGTTATGAGAACAGAAAGCTTTATTGAGCACCCCTACTGCGTTCATAATGCCAGTATATTGTGAAGTTCAATTAGACCTTGATGTGTGCTAAGCTTCAGCACTGTTAGCTGTTAAACGTCATTGATTCTCAGTGTTAAACTGCAGTGCCTAAATTGAACTGATTTTAAATGTTTAAGAAGAGAAGGAGAATTGTGAAGCAGTCGATTGGTGCTGCATGAGTTTTTAGGAGCCAGAGGAAGTGGTCTTTAAAGATTGATATTCCGGATTTATGTGCAGTCCTCAGAAGCCATAATAAACATGTAGTTGGATCAGACTACTTTAAGGTCTAGGTAGGAAGAAAATAACTAAAAAGGTTTGCAGACTGATTTCCCGCATGATCATGGATGTAGATTAAAGTGTTGCATCTGTCCATACTTACATACAGAAATTATGCTGAACTATTCAATAGACACATAAACTGTAGTAATACTATTGACAAAAGACTGAAAATAAGACTGAAAAATTGGTGAAAATATGTGCTAGACTTAAAATATATGAACTCTGTTTTTAAGCATTAAACTGTAAATTGAATTGTAAAGTTACATATCTGATATAATTGATGAATGCATTTACCTTTGTTCTGTCTTTTTCCCATAAAGTTTCTTTATTTCAAGCTCTTCTAGCTTCTCCTACTACCTGTCGTTGTGCAGAAGTGTCCGCGGATTTGTTTATAAAGAGCCTAAGCTTTTAATCTGAAGACAATGAATCCTATCTCCTTATTTGGTATCTACAATCTAAATATCTAAATCAGCTATCTGGGCTTTAAAACCTTAATGAGAGTTTGGATCCAAGTCGATTCTGCTTCATCCTTGAAACCCTTGTTTACCTTAATTGGCTTTGATTGGCCTGTAAGTCATTACCCTTTACCTCTTTTGCTTTATTTTCAAATTAAGTTAGTTGTGATTGAGGACCGATGAGGGTGGATGATTGAAGAAAAAAAAGAGAAAAGTATCAGAACTACTTATGACTCCATCTGTTCTCTCCAGTATTAGGGGACCAAGCAGTGCATCTTTCTGCATAAGCTTTGCCACTGGTTCATTCATTATTTAGAGCCCTCTCCAACAGGCCCATTGTATTAAAGGGGTATGATTTGAATAGGAAGTAGCTTCCTGGGCCCAAGCGTGTGATGTGTGTGTTCCTCTGTCATTGTATGTTTCTCTGGGCTTCATTCGTCTGCCTCAGCAAGCCGGGGGGCTGAAAAAGAATTTCCATTTTATGAATATTTAATACATAATAAAGTTTTCAATTTTATTCTGTTCAAGCTTTAGGGGTAAAAAAAAAAACTTGACAAAGCCAACCCTCAAGGACAGAGCACAGAATAAAGGTGGTTGATTTGATGGAAGCATCAAAAATATGGTTAACACTGGCTCACCACTTTGTCATCTACTATAAAACACACAAACATTAGTACCACCCTACTTTTACATCCTATATGAGTTTTATACCATCATTTGACAACACTTTATGCACTCTTTTTATGCTGCATTACTATAGGATCATAGTACACCAAGCCTGTCTGTTGCCTCTGAGTTGACCTGGCATAGCTCTGTGTGAGACACCCAGCTGGGAGTGCCTCTGAATCAACTTGGGATTAGCCCAGGATTGTCTGGGATTACTCAGAGATGGAGGGGGATTAGCAGTGACTGCCTGTTTCGGGGGCGTGAGGGCTGCAGGCTGGCCAAATTGCCCCTGACTCAGAGAGCAGGAGGTGAATAAAACCACACCCAGGATAGAACCACCTTAAACCTGAGATGTTTTTATACTCCTTAAACATTAGCGCACTCAAAAACAGGAGGTTTGCAGGTAAAGGAATTTGTTAGACTTTTTATAACAAATGCCTGGCGGTTATGATCATGGTGTTGATGCTATGACTGGCCACCATCCGACATCTCTCAAATCTCTCTAGCAGGTGGATTCATCAGATAAAGAGGGTTTGGGATGACAAATCCCTTCAAGTTCATTGGGGCTGCTCTTCTTTTACAGGGGGATAAATCGTGATTTGAATCGGACAGGTCACATAGAGTGGCAATGCGAAGTAGTTCAGTTATCTGAAGGATGTCCCATTTACAATCAGCTTACATATGTTTTAATTTAGGCGTGCATGGGGCTTGGTGGGGGGATGATTTGGAGTGGTATGATAGGTGGATGATCCAGAGATTGAGACAGGGAGCTGGCGAGGCACGTAGTGGAGCCGTCAGATGCAGGGAGCGGGCATCCCCTGCGGACCTGCACTGCCAAGATGAAAGGCTGCTTAGTGTTGGAGCAGCATCATCAAACAGCCGCCTTCTCTTGTATCCTTTCCCCATCCCCCCTGGTTTCCCTCCATTTCTCTCTCTCTTGACTCTCACCACAATATGATATAGTTACGCTGCTTCACGTGTATCAAGTTGCCATGGTTACCCAATGCCGGAGGTGTCACAGTAAGATAACCCAAGGAGGCATTCACAGATCACCTGAATTCAGCTTGCCTTCTGTTTATGTGTTTTTCCTCACAGCAATTTGATTTATTTGTTTCCCTGACAAGCTGTACCATTTGAATACAAATAATCTGCAACACAATAGAAATAACAAAGAGCTAGAACCTCTCAATTGGAAATAATCCATCCCACAAGTATATTCCCAAACATAAGATGCTTATGGTTTGATAGTCTAAATGACCCATACCAAACAAGGAGCAGAACTGTAAGAAAAACAGTAGTCTTTAAGATGTAAATGATAATGAAAAAAATATACTTGATTTTATGAATTACTGAGCCATTGACTGTACTTGCAGGCGTAGAGGATAATGGGAAAGGCACACTGTCTAATTGAAAGGATGGAGATTGAACGCAGAGGTGGAAAATGACTTATGTTCACAGAAGTGTGTAAAA
>JAUZNJ010052526.1:12039-41557 GCA_034780135.1 Jordanella pulchra | reverse complement strand
GGCACACTGTCTAATTGAAAGGATGGAGATTGAACGCAGAGGTGGAAAATGACTTATGTTCACAGAAGTGTGTAAAATAAGAAAAAGAAAAATCTAGACAAGCTGAAATATGTAGTACTCAGTAACAAAAGAGAAAGCAAGCCTCTGAAAGGTTGCGATAAAGACAGAACAAGGGAGGGGTAGAGAGATAGGCATTGAAGGTTGATGTCAGAGGGTTGGATACATCCATTAGCCTTCCTTGCTCCTGGCTCAGTCTTGCAATTCACCCTCACTCTCTTCCCAATTCAAGCTAGGAGAGCAAAGAGACAACTGGCACAAAGCCAGACTGGCACCAACTTCAAACATAGAGTATGCTCAACCTCAGCGGCTTACATCAGCCCAGCTGAAGGAAGAAATAGAAGAGGACAGAGAGATTGATGGGAATGAATGTGTGAGGATTGATGTGCAGAGAGAGAATCTCTGAAGACGGATTCTAAGGTCACCTCAGATTGGTTAAGCCTGACCCGATTCTTCCCCCATGCTGTTATTGCTGACCCCTGAACCCAAGGCTTTTGAAATGGCTCTTATAATCTAGCATGTTGATTTCAACAGTTCCTCTCTCTACATCATTTATCAGCAAACTATGACTTCTACACATATTTTAAACATGTGTGTTCATTCCAGGACAATTTCAGTAAGACTGGCTAATCTTATTTAGGTATGTTACTATTTATTTGGTGATTTTAGTAACCGCCTGTTTTTTTTATGTCTTTGCAGAACTCCATTCGACACAACCTTTCCCTCCACACTCGATTTATTCGCGTCCAAAATGAAGGGACAGGAAAGAGTTCCTGGTGGATGTTAAACCCAGATGGGGGAAAGATGGGCAAAGCCCCAAGACGACGAGCAGTCTCCATGGACAACAGCACTAAATACCTTAAAAGCAAAGGCAGGATCAGGGGCAAAAGGGTAGGTCGTCCTGGAATTGGAGGAGGATCTGCTATAAGGGGGCTTCAAAGCTCCCCTGACCATGGCAGCCCCTCTCGTAAAACCCTCCCAGGACCCGGCAGTGCATCAGGGACAGAAGGAGAGTTTGACGCTTGGACTGATCTCCATTCTAGGGCTAGTTCATCAGCTTCTACCTTAAGTGGACGTCTCTCACCTATCCTTGCAGAAGTAGAACCAGAGGAACCAGAGGAAGGTGGCCTTTCTTGTTCTGCCTCCCCTCATCTTTATCCATCCCCGACCAGTGCCCGCTCTCCATCTATGGGAGCAGGAAATCACTGTCCTCCACTTGAGCAGCTGCCTCAACTGGCTAACTTAGCAGGGGCCATAAGTTTGGATGAGCAGATGATGGAGGATGGCTATCAACATCATTGTCCACAGCAACATCAACAACATCCTCCTGTTGGTAGGAATAAGCACCAGACTCCTGTGTATCACTACAACTCTGGAATGAAGGGGCAGGTCTCCTATGGAGGAGGAGTTTACAATACATCAGGGATGGGTATACTCCGTCACCACTCACCAATGCAGACCATTCAGGAAAACAAGGCTGCCACCTTTTCTGGAACCATGCGGGCATATTCAAGTACAAATGCACTGCAGAGTCTACTGACAGGAGGTTCTGCTGTGCAGCAGTACTTTTCTAAAGACCTTATGCTGGGGCAGGAGAGGGAAGGCCATCCTATGATGGGTCAAACTAATAATGGAGTAGCATCCAACCACCACAGCCACCATCCTGTGCACAATAGTGGAATTCATAACCATAACAGAACTCACAACCACACTTCTGGTCACAATCACAACAGTGTAAGCAACCACAATCAACCTCACAGCCTTGCTCACAATGGTCACAGTCTCAGCCGGAGCCATACCAACACACCACCCCGAGCCGCAGCCCTGACCACTTGTGGAAACAGTAACCAGTTACAGACTTACAATCACAAAGCTCCCTACCTGTACAGCCCACCATCCCATGCTCATCTTCCTGCTTCTACAACCCTCCCCCCAAACCCAGCAGGTATGCTTGGCATGCCTCAAGACTCCTGTCACGTGGCTTCCACCCCACACCCACGTCACAATCATTACCCTGAATCACAACACCAAGGCTTGAACAATGGACCCTACCATCATGGCCAGGGGATGGGTAATGGCAGTGTTGGTAGTACCTACCATACCTATCACCAGCCCTACCCCCATGATAGATTACCAGCTGATTTAGACATTGATATGTTCCATGGTAGCTTGGACTGTGATGTGGAGTCCATCCTCCTACATGACATCATGGACTCAGGGGAGGAAATGGATTTTAACTTTGACTGTTCCCTCGCCCAAGGGGTTGGAATTGGCATGGGAATGGGAATGGGTGTGACTATGGGCATGGGAATGGGTGGTCTGGCTGGTGCACAGCAGGCCCACAGCAACCAGAGCTGGGTGCCTGGCTGAATTCCAGAACAGAATCTCCAGGACTGCAACCCAACTTATGAAGCACTGTGCTCAATTATGACATTCCTGACTCTGAACAAAGCCTACAGGACCAAGCCCCAACAATGTCTTATTTGTTGTCTTGACAATTGCTCTATCACCCCTGCTCTTTTTATCCCCTTCTTACTGAGAGATCTAGTTCATGTCAGATTAATTTTTTTCTTGAATCAGTTGTACTGTGATGACAATCTCTCAGCTGTGCTTGGCCGGCATCGCTTCTCATTTACCATGAGAACTGAACTCTGAATGCACTTTATCGCAAGTGGGTCACATCTCACGGTGCAGTGCCTTCACAGAGCAGCTCAGGCAGAGCTTGACTTGTTTTCTGAGGTGGTTGCAGCATTTGACAGGAACAAACAAGGAACACAACTAATAAAAGCATCAGAAGTGGGAACTAATAACTACATTTTTTCAGGTATGGCAAAGACCAATAGAAAAAATGTTAGGCATGTACATCAGATGTTGATTAACCTGATTCTGTTTTAGATTTGGACATGTACGCCCCTAAAAGATTCTAATTCTTTTACTAAATTTAGATATTTTTTGAATATTTGTAATATGGATGGCTGTAATTTGAATTAGATTTCACTTAACCTTTTAAAAATAATTAAACACAATTTTTATTACATTTGCATAATTATAGCTTCCAAATGACTCTTTATCTGCAGCCATATTGATTTAACTTTCCACAATTGTTACACTAGTCCTTGGAGGTTCGACTTTTTTCTCAAATGTAACATGTAAAGACCTCATTATCATCGTTTACAAAAGACCGTCAGCTTGTCATTAAATGCATCCCGTCGTTAGTGGCAAGCATGCAATTTGGCAAATTAAAAATCTTATATCACCTTCTTTCACCTGGGCTTTTTGCTCCAGTATGCTCCGGCAGACAAAGTGACCATTTCTCACATCAAGCCATTAATGTTGCTTGATTGAAACTCAGCGTCTTGATTTTAATCTCCAAAGTGATACAGAGGCAATCTGTCATTATTGAGAATTTAACATGTTGTCCTTCCTTGCTAACCCCTGGCTGTCTTTTAGCATAATGCACCAGGAGCGTTGAGACAAAACGGTGATTAACTTTATGTCACTCTGCCTGCTGTCCTGCTCTGAGAAGAGCCAATGTCACTGTCCGCTTTCCCACTCAAAGAGGGTACGTAATAGAGAGAAAAAAAGCCTCTTGTTGTAGTGGGATCAGTCAGTCTCAGATTTTATGCTCTTTGGATCAATGTGTCTGCAAAAGAGTAGTGTACTCACATCATAAATCATCTCCATCATTTGTGCTTTGCTTCTATGTTTAAAAATCTAATAACCTGATATTCAAGTTCAGGTACCATGGGATTTTTTTTAACTGGACAGGTTTAGATTTTTTGAAGTGAGGTTCTGTTAAAATAGTAAATTGCTATTATACATTCAGAACATAACTGTCTTTGCATCTTAATTTGGAAAAAAATCAAGTTTATTTGATTCAAAAGGCAAAAGCTAATTTTAAGTCCAAAGAGGACTTCTTCTTATTTAAAAAGCACTTCTTTTTCAAAAATGCCATACTGGTTTATGCACAAGCTGTTTTGTGAGCCTTTAAACTGTTATCAAATTGGGATGGGTCAGTTATTTATTTAAATTTTGAAGATATTTTTTAAGGAAATAGTAGTAGGAGGCAGTGCATCACCAATGACCTTCTGTGTAACACTAGAAAGGAATAGAACATGTGGAATGTTTTTTTTTTTTGTCAGATAAACTCTCTTATAGGCATGGTTAATAAAAAATCAGTATTTTTGGTTTTTACCCATTTCTTAATCTTAATATATTATTGATATCAAATCTTTCTGAATCGGTGATGCTGAACAAGGGTCCAGATGATGGTCCAAAGGTTGATAAAAGCAGACAATAATATCCCTTTTCTGGATCAGTTAATCTGAATTTTTACTAATTGAAGACAAAGTAAATTTTGTGCAGAAAAGACAGGAACTGAATTGAAAAAAAATACAATGAACCACACTTAAAAAAATCTTGAACTGTCTTTAAAACAAGCAGTTAATCAGAATAATTAAACAGTTAAACCATAAAATGAGGTTAAAATCCCAAACATTCATCCACATCTAGTTTTTGTGTGTTTATTCTGCTGTCTTGTAGTTGTTGTATTGTTTGAAATTTAAGGGGCCGAAAATAACAGAACTTGAACCATCGTACTGTAAGAGTTGATTCCATTGGTGAAACAATGATGGTATACTGTAGTATGATCTTCCTGAGATCCAGTGCCATGCACCCCTCTTATGTGCTCTGCTCAATCATTTTGTTGGTGAGGGGGTGTGTCTGCAGCTTATTTTACCTCTGGCCTCGGCAGAGCTAAAAAGAAGAGGAAACCCTTATTCTCTAAATCCATCAAGAAGACTCTCCACTCTTTACTCCACATGGTCATACAAAAAAAAAAAGAAAAAAACAGAACAAAAAGATTGTAGGGCTTAGGAAGGGGGGTAGGGGTTATTTTTACAGCCAAAGGTCAAGCATGGCACAGACTATCAGAACCATTATTAAGGTAGATTACATTTATTTCAGGCTTTTTAGTTGCGCTGGTTCCAGTTAATCTTAGTGGAAAATGTGTGGAATTTTATAATTCCACCCGACCTCAAGAAGCCGTTCTCTTCTATCCTATGCTACAGACGTTTAGCAATTCCTTGCTATTGGAAAGAAAGCTATATATGATGTCTAATTTTCTGATATTTATTTATGAAAGAGATATGTCTTTGTCATTCCTAACTGTGAGTAGTTGTACAAGTCTGATGTTGTCTTTTTTTTATTTTCTTTTTTAAACTGACCCTCTCCTTTTGCCAGTTTGACTGATTTTTCTTTTGTAAAATCTCTTGCTCTCTGTCTATATATATATATATATATATACATATATATATATAAAAATGTACATTAGTTTTTAAAAATCTCAAAAGATTATCAGTTTGCTGTCTATTTCTTTTTTAAGAGAATGTATCTCATCATTTGGTGACTGTTAAATAAATGAAATTTAAAGAAAATTGTTGCCATTTTCTTATCCCTTATTTTATAGAGGTGTTCTCTTCAAACCTATTTCTGCTTGTTGTTGTGACACATTTTGACAAACTATAGTATTCCCTAGAGGTTAATTTATATCAGATATTGAATTGGGAAAAATGAAACACATAATATTGAAATAGGATTGGGGATGCCTACATGACAGTGCTATTTTCTCCTTTGCAAAAGGGAAGATGCTTTGAATGTGGTTTCTTGTTCAGAAACAGTTTTTTGAATTGAATTAGCTTCATAATTTTTTTAAGCCTGCAATAGTCTGTTGGTTTTGCAACTTTTCTACCAGACTTCTAGACTTCTGCACTACGTACAACTTGTAGTTTAAATATTCTTTATGGTCTTATGTTATTTTTAAATTTACCAAGAAACGGAATTTGTTTGATTATTTCTACTCATCAAAAGTAAGATAAATTATATTTTTTAAATAGATCTGTGTGTAACGGAATTAAAATAGTGTTTTGTAAGCCAAATTACTAAAATGAATATTCCAAGGATATTCTAATTTTATTTCTTTGTTTTGTTCTTCATCTTTAGAGCATTAAGCATCTCACAGAGATACAGTATAATGACCCATATTTCAAGCTATATTTAAAGGTTAATTTATAATTGTGAAAGTAGCTGTTGGGAAATAATAAAAATAATAATGACAAAACAGAAGGGGTAAAAGTACTTTTGCTTGAATTGTTGGAAGCAGCTCTTAATTAAAAAATAACTGGAAATTGGGTGAGTGTGCATGATTAGGACAGACGAACGGACAGAGAAACAAAAAGCAACGCCAGATTTGGCAGGATTGGAGGGGTGTAAGTATCATAAGGCTTGTTATTTCCAACAAATCAGTATAGGTTGGCCACAGCTGTCCGGGTCCCATTGGAGGTGTTTTCACAGGAGGAGTCTGGAGCGCAACAGCGCCATACTGCCAGGCCCCAGGGGAGTCTTCTCCATGCACACACATAAACACGCAGAGATGCAGACGCCACACCAAATGTTTGCGCACATGCATTTGAAAATATCACAAATTCACACTTTTGCACAAAGAAGTGCACAGCTCCGTTATAAGACCCAGCACACTCACTCAAACAGATATTTCTCACTTATATGTACACTTTTAATTGACTCTACTTGGCAAATCTTCTCTGTAGGGAAAAGCAAGTGAGAAATAGAGAGAAAGAGAACAACAAAGGTGCCAGGAAAAGGCACCAGGCAGCATTTATTTAAAGCTAAAGATGCCTGACAAAAAACAACAACAACAAAAAAACTATTAAATAATTGTTTTTCATGGTTCTAGAAGGTGTGATGTCTTTAGACAGAGTTTAGAGACTTTATGAGATGTTGTGTGATTTCATGATTAGACCAGACTTTGTGTGACTGAGTGTAACCCGAGACTCAGAGCCTGGCGTGAGGCCAGAGTCTTCCTTCTCTCTGTCTGTCTCCTGAGAGCCAGATTTTGGGGCAGACAGTAGGGCACTTCAGTCCAGGTGCGGTGCCTCAGGGACGTTCTGCTCCTCTGTTCCTCATTATGGGAGGCAGAGAGAAACTGCATTACTGTGTCATTATTCATCCACTCAAGCATCTGGAAACAGGTACTTCCTCAGTTGGTGTAGTCCTGCTGTTGCAGAGACCGCCCTTGGAGCTAAGGGCTGGCAGGGGACATTGCTAACTGCAAACAGACAAAGCCACCCAGGCAAGACTCTGGGGTACACATGTCCTTGAGTGCTTATGAGGAATCATCTCTTCTCACCTTCCAGGTGAGCTCTTATGTCAAGAACTTCCATATGTTAAAACATGTATAACTATAACATAACAAACATAAGAATACATCAATATAATATAAATGTGAAACAAATGTTGGATTTTATGAAACATAGAAACAGAAATATTGCCTCTTCAGAAATGACCAAATGGAAATCTTAATACATGGAAATATGAAACAAAATGTAAGATTTTCCAGGCGATTCCAGTAGTTTTTCTCTAAATGGACTGCACCACAGACAAGTGGGAGAAAACTGTTATTGGCCGAAGTGGTAAACTGTGTAGGCGGCTTTTAATATTTGTAATAATGATCACTAATATTTGCGAACTGGATCCAAAACAAAGCATATCTAACGTTTATTTCTTTCTTTTTTTACTGATAAAGCTGCTGCAATTATAGTAAGTAGAGACTGTTCATGGCTCCTCTCAGTTTGACCTTGACTTGTCTAGTTGGGGCAAGCACTTACTATACTGAGCATCCAGTAAGTAAACACTCCTTAGAACCACATTTTGCTTTGATAATAATTGCAATTCCAGAGAGTGTAGAAAGAGGGACATTTCTTCCTTCCTCTTTGCAATTTCTTCTCTTCTGTGATTTCCGTTTTTCAAGTTTTGCCAAATATTCTTAGGAAGATTGAAGTGTTGACTTTCACAAGGTAATTTGAACACAAGAATACAGTGTGTGTCTAACCATTCCATTGTAGCATAAGCTGTAGCTGTAAAGATGTCTTGTCTGACTGGAATGGACATTTGTGCTCCAGACCTCTGCAGTGTCCTGCAGTGCTTATTTTTTATCTGGACTTGGCTCCATTTATCCATGGAAGAAAAGCATTCCCACTGCATAATGCTGCCACCACCATTATTCACTGTGTGGACAGGATTGGTCTTTTTACAGTCATGCCTTGCCCTTCCTATCCCTAGAAAACGAATTGAACATTGTGCTTCGAGATGTTTAAATATCACAATATAATGTTAGAGTACAGCCTTCCCCTGAACTGGATCATGCTCACCTTACCATTACAACAGTTTGATCATCAATTCTTACTTTAAAAAAAGGTTTATATTTTGTTGGTTTTTCACATTGAATCACAATATAACACAATAATGTCTTTGGTTGCAATTTCATCAAGTGTAAAAAGTTAAATGACTATTACTAATTCAGTAAGAAACTTTGAAACTTTGAAAATGATAACAGTCTTCTACGCTAGAAGCATTACTGTTGGCTAAAGGAAAAGTAAAAAAAGAAAAACAACAAAAAAAGTTAGACATCCTTTTGCTTTAAAACACTCTATGTACACATGGATTTTGTACCCTATAGTCAGACCTTGGTAAATATCCCACATTTCAATAAATTTAAAACCACTTCTGGGATGAAGAACACATAAGTTGACTGGAAATCATAAGAAAGATTCTTTAACCACAGCAAACAAGATAATGAGCGTCAGCCTCTTTTCAGTCATACTTCGAAATAGATTTAATCTGACTATCAATTTGTACCAGTTTATAATAGTGATATACGTAAGTAACTTAGAAAACTAAGGGAAATATTTGTCTGATAGTGTGCATACTGTGCCCTCTAATAGGACGTTTAAATTGGGGCAACATGAATCAAGCTACTAAATCAGATGATTTTTCAAAAGATAGAATAAGCATAGAGATAAAAACATGCAAATACTATGTTATTATTTACCAGTTGTTTCCAAGTTTTTTTTAGATAATAACATTAGTATCAACAGTGGTTAAAGTTTTAAGAAAGCATTAGTCTGTGACATGGTGGTGAGAGAGTTCTTAAAAGCTGGGTGCCTAATTTCAAAAACCGAAGACCGTTTTAAACCTAAGTAAGACAGCACCTTTTTACACCAACAAGGTCTTGGACATGTGTCCACCCCATTTAGAAATGCTACCTAAACTGAATAAAGTATAATTGAATTGAATTTATGTTTTCACCTCCTGTACTGCTTTGCATGTCTCTACATAGCAGCCGACTTTGCCCAAGACTGTAGTTTGCATAATATTTGTGGCCTTTGCTCATGATACTTCTAATTTATATGGCCAATATTTTATCTCATAACCACCCATCCATCCACCACTGTTCCACCAAACAGCCCTTATCTCATAACCCTAACAACTAAATAAAGAACAAAAAAAAAACAAACAAAAAAAAAACGTCCCAAAATACATTTTAAGTGTCAAAAGCTGCAACAGGATCAAGAACATTGTCAAAGAAGGTGTTGAAAAAACCTTCTCAGGGTAGAGCAAAGCTGAGAGGTAGTGGTGGAAGAGGTTGGCAGAAAAGCCTCTGAGAATTATCTGTTGAAAACAGGGTTGAAAGCTTTGGGATTGCACTGCACCTGGACAATAGTTAGAAAACAACATGTAAGAACTGAGTTGATGGACAGACAGAAACCTTTTTTAAGACAATGAAATCTTTCAGTTTGTTAAACCACTTAAGTAAATACATAAAAAATAGCAACGCAAAAGCCTAAATTGAAGCCATTATAGCAAATAAAACCATTGTAGAATAATTTAATTTAGCAACAAGAGACAGTAAAAGAGAATTAACTGGAACCTCCCATAAACTGCATCGACAGAGAGGTCTTTTTATTACTTCAGATAGCTTTAATTTTCCCCACCCTGATGTAAACAAACCTTATAGCGTCCGCAAACATTAATAACTACATCTCAGTTGTTGTTTAATGATAGTCCTTGTATTAAAGGAGATCCCTGTCAGTTTAGGAGTGGCAAGAGGTTTAGCCCAGAAGTAGAGGGTATTTTTCTAGTAACATCATCTTTTACAACAACAGTTTTTCTTAATTATTTATGTCCCTTTTCACATTAAGTCACATTTCACCAAAAACCTTTATGACTCACTTCATAAGTTAGAGAGTCTTAAGTCTTAAATTAAAAGGGACAGAAAATGGATTTGAATGATTATGGATAAACAAATCTTTTAAATTAGTCTTTTTAATGAATAGATCATAGTGATTCACACTCCAAAGCATTGCTGCTCACATCACTAAGTTCTACCATTTTTACTATTCAAAATTGTTTTCTAGCCCTCGTCTTTACTTACTGCTCTCCTTTTTCTTCTGTGGGCCCAGAATACATTAACACTGTCCATGTTTTTGTCCAAATTCAAGGGCTGCATCCTTCCAAGGACCTGGCCAACCTCAAAAATAACAAAGGCTACAAATGATCAGCTGTGGATTGGGACAGACTGGCCTTCACCAACTGTATGAAGGCCACAGTACACAAATATCCAGTATTGTAATAACTTTGGACATCATGCAACACAAATGAGCAAAAACCCTTCCGCTGTGCTTCAACTTTTAGGCTGATGGTGTTGTAGCTCAGTCACGCCCAATGCAGATCAAATATTTCGCCACCTATGCCATTTAACAACTTTTGGGTCTAACCCATGTTGATAAAGAAGTTGTAATGAGTCAAATATATATTCTGTGGACAGATGTGCATAATAAAAATAATGAGTTAAGGTCAGGGGCATCTGGTATATTAGTTCAATTTGACGACTAGCTACAGTACAAAGCATCTTTAAATCTTAACCTAATCCTAACTCTGCTTCAAGGGGTTTTATAGCCGATAGTTTCTGTCTGAAAGTACATCCCAGACATTCGTTTCATGTTTTTGTGCTTTTAAAAGTAAGATTGATGGCATAAACCTCAAAACATCCCTTTAGGCTTCCAGTGCTGCAGTCCTTTTTTTTCTGATTATGAAAAATTGACCTTTCATGTCATCCGCTTGGTCTTTCTCTTTATGTGTCATTAAACCAATCACTGTCCTTAATGACTTTCAGCCCTCTGGCCCCCAACCCTCCCCCTTCTCACATTACCCCATTTCACCTTCTTCTAGTGCAGACAGACAAGCCTGATCTAATCAGATATTTCTTTTCCATTTCTGTTATGATCCACTCATCAGGAGTGTGAGATGAGGAGAAGTACGTGCAAAGGAGGAGGAGGGGTGGGGGTGGTGGTGGTGGGGGGTGGGGGGTGACCTAAAGCAGTGATGACATAATTAATGGCAAATTAATGCTCCACCTGAGCGCCAGCATCACCTCATCTCTCTCTGGTATTTTTTTCCTCACTATCTCTTTCCCTCCAGCACAGACTGAGCTCGCTTCATCCCCCCCTATCTAACCACATGTGGCCTAATCTCACATGTGGGGGAGCTCATCTCAGCAGCAGCTAACTTAGCTCACTGGCACACTGTACAGTGAGTGCTAATAGGGGCTGGGGGGAGGTGGGGAGGGGGTAGCGGGGCAGGAGCCTGATTGCTGTCTCTAATTATGGCTTGATACTAAAGAGTAATTAATGAGTTTGTGGATGATGGTAGCAGCTTTTGATGCAGCACACAGCATTGCAGGTAATAACTACGGTTTGTGATGAGGCTGTGTAAGGTCCCAGGGGATAGGCATATATATGCATTAACTTGCATATCCAGAGAGCATGGTGACAGTATTTATTGCACAATTCCTTATCTGCTGATTTTCTTCACTAACACAGAAAGAAAAGTAAGAATGAATAAATAAATAAATAAATAATCAAAAACGTGATTTCTAATCTTGTAAAGCACTGATTAGGAATTACAACCACTTGAGAGTTTAGTGTGTACATCTGGCTTGTACAGACTTGGTCTCCATTTTGCCTTAATTCAGATTCAACAAAGGGTTGGGACTGTTTGTCTCAATTTTTCACTACTGATATAATAAGATCATACAGTTGTTGCTCAGCAGTGGTCACTTGGCATCCGAAGGGTTTCAACAAAATATCTACCATTGTACCACCATCGACCATCATCAGCATTCAGAATTATTGACAGTCCAGGTGGATCCATTTCATGCTGTTTACTGCCAACTATCCAATGTCAAAGCTGTAAGCTGACAAAATGTTTTTTTTTCTTATCTGCTGTGCAAATGTGTTAAACCTTTTCAAACTTTAGCCTCAGTTTTTTGTTCTTAGCCTAAAGGTGTGACACTATAATCATCGGTTTCCGATCTGCTTTAAGGTTCATCATTTTGTGCATTCAGTAATGTCATTCCATTGGTTCTAATGTGAGGTTATTTCTAGCTTCTGTTGCTTTTCATCATCTAAAACTTGACTACCTGTTCTCATCTGATAATAGTAAGGCTTTTTTGCCCCCATAAATACCTTTTTGTGGATATTTTCTTTCAGAATAGCTTTTCAGACCATTCCCTGTAAACCCAAGAGATAGTCATGCATGAAAATCCTGGTAAATCTGCAGTTTCTGAAATGCTCAGATAAACTTATCTGGTACCAGCAACAACCATACCCCACACAGAGTGACTGAAATCCCCTTTCTTCCCCACTCTGATGCTTCGTTTCATAACGTCTCAATACCTGAATGAAACGAGGTGCTGCTATGTTACGAGCTGGTTTCATATTTGTATCAAATTAAAAGACTGGGTAAGCATTTGATATTATTTTTAAGGTTTGAAACCATAACAATGTCTTTAAACAGTTAAGTTTAAGGGTTAAGTTCTCTTTTGCTCTCTTTCTCTGGTTTTCTGAGTTTTATCCTGATTTCAAAGTTTTCGGTGGGATTAACAAGTTGCTTCAATTTTACACAGAAATCCATTTCCTCTCTGAAGCCTTTGTTAACCTCCATTTTTTTGGATTTTTTGCAAAGCTTACTTTGCTGAACATTCATTGAACGGTTCCTTCATTTGTTTGAGTTTCACACCAACCGTGAGTTCAAAACCCTCGTTCACTCGTTCACAGTCAAGTGTACTAAACCTGGTGTCTGGCCTCTGAGTCGAAGAATTTGCAAGCTGGAACGTACAGTATGTGCTAAACTGTTTTTAAATCTTTGCTTTTGCATTTAAACGGCTGACATGTTCCAAGTTGCACTGTGAAATGCAAAATACAGAGCGTGGTGTGACTTACTGAATAAACGAGTATATATTTTCAATGCAGCACAGGTACAGGCTTGTAATTACTTAACCTGCATTACTGTTGTCATCATACCTATGTTAGTTGATACCTACTATCCCATCTGTTAGAATCCATAACGTTAGTTCAGTCAGCTTTGAAGCTTTTGTAGAAGGGATACCATAGATACTGGTTCAAAAATTACTATAATAAAAACTTAGCATCAATATTTACTTGGGATTTTTGTTTTCACTCTGAAAATATTTGCATTTCAACCATTTTTGCTTTTACAAACTGCAAAGAAAATACAGCGCAAAAAAACTAAACTCAGCAATATTTCCATTGGACTGATAAACAAGTGTTTAGCTTTGTGTCCCAATAGCACTTTAGGAATCCCAGAACATCATTTCCTTTTTAAATAAGTACCACAGTGATAAAAGAATAAATGTAATACAGAACCCCCTTTTTATTTTTTCATTTACAGAACCAAAATTCAGATTCCTACAATTGATCCAGTAGCTTTACTTGTAAACTAACCTCGATTTTCAATGGGATCATTTTAATGGGCATCTTTATGCCTTATTCTTATTTATAATTATATTAGGAACAGCATTAAAGTGATACATAAAGGAAGTGTTTTACAGCATTTTTTTAATTAGAAGATTTAGAATTTTTACTTTTAAATCATTTTTTAAAGATTACAAATGGAAGAATATTTTAGAAAAAAACTTAAGCACAATGTCTGAAAGCTCAAAGGTCTCTGCAACGACATTTACAGTAAATTCTTCAGCAAGTCTCTTTATCTCACATTTGTTTTGTTTGTTGTTGAGATGTTTGTAATGCATTTCATTGCAGCATTTTGATAAGTGGAGATAATATTTATACTATATTTTACATATTTTACAAACCATCAAGGTTTTACCGGTCTTGTCTTCAGCCTGATACATTAAATCTGATGATGACATATGTGGACATTTAGAAAAAGAGAAAGATAGCTAAAACACAAATATTTGTGGCACTGTTTCTTAGTCTTCATTGTCTCTTCAGTGTGATGTGGGTTTAAGTAATGTCTTTTGGTTCTTATTTTTTTAAATGCCCTGCATCTGTAGCATCGTTTTTTTCCTAACTGCCTCCTGAATGTGAATATTTTTTTCCATTTTCCTTTTAGTCCCTCCACAGATAGATTTTTATTTTAAGGACGCCCTCTTACTACTAACCATAATGAAGAAATGAACAGAGGCACATGAAGTTTAGAACGTTGTTTTGTGAAAAAATACATAGTCCTTGAACTGCTTTTTGTGGAGTTGTAAAAAAAACATATCTATAGAAATAACTGTGGTACAGATATTTCAATTTGATGTGGATGGAAAAATAAATAAACAAATAATGCTAAATAAAAGTGTGGTTCCAAGAGTTCAAAATTGTTTTTGTTTTTTTTTTTACTTTCCTTGAGCTTTTACCATTTTAGAGACACTTGTAGCTAGCTACAGTGCATCCTAAAGGTAATACAATAAAGTCTTTGTTTGGAAGGTGAAACTAAGCCAAGGTCCATACAGCTTTCCTTGCCTCTAACTTATTCATCAGGCATTTAAGAAAGAACCAAGAAACATTTAAGTAATAAAGTGTAAGCTGCTGAAACACAAGCATCTCTTCCTACAGTTAAAATCCTCATAAAAAGCAGTGGCATCCAAAAGACAACCCCTTACCAACCCCTAAACTTAACTGTACTGCCTCACGTCTGATTTTAATGAAGCAGCTACAAGTTTTAAAATATTGTATGTGCAGGTAAATAAAGTTAGCAATATGTCTACAGACTGTTTTTTTAAATAAGATAATTTATATATAGTAGATTGAAAAATAAAAAAATCAATGACTGCTGTGTTTGAACCTAGACCAATCATTTTAAAACTGCATACAGTTGATTTTACAAGGATAGATATAATGAAACATCACAATTTGTCAACAAAACAAACAAATTTGATTTTTAGATCTAGAGATATCCTAAAGTTGTTATGATTCTGTGCATCAGCTCTGCTCTAATTATCTGATGATCTCCACCTGCTCAACTGCTATGCTTTCAATTAACTCTCATCAGTCCCACCTGCACTTCTGCCTATATAATCTGCCTCAGACTGGAAGCTGGTGCCAGATTATTGTCAAGCCTCATGGTGAGTCATGTCCATCAGTTTTCCTGTCTGCCTGCCTGTTATGACCTGATTGCCTCGGAGACCTTGAGATTGTGTGAGCCCCTGTCTGACCTATTTTTGTGCCTGTTGGTTTTGACCTCTCTTTTTGTCTCCCTGACCGCTATTCCGGATTCTGCTTTGGAGCTTCTCAGCCATCTGATCACCTAGTTCTGACCTCTGCTACAACTATGACTCTGATTCTGGATCTTGGATTGGACTCATCTCAGTCACCTGTCTTCCTAATTCTAAACCCTACTTAGACTTTTAATAGACTTTAAAATCCTTATGTTAGTCTACAAATTACCGAATGTGTTCAGGATGATTGGTAATGTATTTTCTAACATTTAATTTCGGTATCATATGACCATTATTTTACATACTGACTTTGTCCTTTAAGTTGCTTGCAAGAATTTTGACATTTTTTTTCAACAATGTTTTCTTCTTGCCTGCCATAAAGGCCAGAATCTGAAAATAATAGCATAATAGCAGTAGTCTTGTGAACATAAGCCTGTTTCCTACTAAGATTAGCAGGTTAAGGTGGGCTTTTCAAACATGTTGATCTGCTAACAATCAACAGTTGGTTCTTTTTCCATCGGTATAAAAAGTAGGATCTGACCCCCTGTTGGCAAGCTGCGTAGCCTATGTGTGGTGATGCCGTCACGCTAGGTTAGCATTGATGATGTCATCAGTGGGACAGAAATTGGAAAATTAAATAATGGATAGCAACATGGAAGGGAGCCAGGGCATAGTAAGTGTGCTTTATTGTTTTGCGTTCTTTAGTCTATCTGAATCTCTCTCACCAGAGCTGCACCATGTTTATCGAATGCAAGCAAGAGTTGTTTTGGCCGGTTAGATCAGACGCAACTAGTGCCATCTGTTGACTTCCATACATTGCGCTTATCGGTATCACGTAAATTAGTGGGTAAAACTGGATCTGATGTTCCCATTGCATGCTAATTGGAGCCGAGCTATTTGGAACTAATTTTAACCCAGATTGCTTGCGGAGTTGTTTGAATCGGGTCGACATTGGTCAGTGAGCTGTTTCTCTCTGCCACTAAAAGCCGATTGTTCTTGGGTTTAAACAGGTTTTTTTGCCAGTGGGAAAGGGATATTATTTACCCACCTGAGCTGTGGATTCTCTGCATTTTCTCCAGCATTACAATGGGCCTCTCAGCAGCTTAAACTATCTTAGCCTGACAGCCTTTCAGTGTAGGTGGACAGTCATGGCCTACCTGGTGTGTTTCTTGGTCTTTATTGTAAAATTTGTAACTGTCGTTACCTTCATTGCTGGGGCCAAACTTCCCACAAACTGACTTTATTTACTATTCTACAAAACTCTGTAAGATGGCTGGCAGCAGATTTTAATGGGACAATCAAAGTAAAGGAGACTGAATACAACTGTACTCCACACCTTTGAGATTTTGGATTTTAAAGAAGATGTTTAATTGTCTTTCCATTTCACCATTATGCACAACCTCATGTTGTTCTATCGCATAAAATCTGAGTAAAATGATAAAAAAGAATACTTTAGCAAACAAGATTCTTTGTCTCACATCTGTTTCTTTCTTTGTTTTTCGTGTGCATCTCATTGCACCATTTTTGGCAATTAGCGATAAAACTTTATATTTCCAAACCGTCAAGGTTTTATTGATTACGTCTTCAGCCAGATACACACTGATGATGTCATATGTGGATGTTTAGACAAAGGGAAAAGTAGCTAAAACAGGAATATTTGTGGCAGTGGCTGTGTCTGAATGCTGCAGAAGACAAAGAGGGAAAGGAAATTAAATGTATGTGTGGCTTTTGGAGAAAGAGAGAAAGCGTGCTGAGGAGTGTCTCTAATACAGGGGCAGCTGTAGTGCAGTTAATGAGGCCTGCAGTTGAAAGCCCAGTGAGTGAGCATGTTCTGTGTGTGTGTGTGTGAGTGTGTGTGTGACTGAGCGTCTCAAGGGGAGGTACAAAGACAGTAAACGTGTGTGCTGAGCAGAGTTACCCAGAGTGCAGTCTTCCTTGACCCTGAGTCAGTCTGTCACCTGGAATCAGCCCTCAGAGAGGGAGGGAGCACAGGGAAAACACAGACAGAATGGGGGATTTTTTTTTAAATCTGTGGCACCTTTCACTCAACTGAATAACTACAACCGACTTTCAGCATGGCTGCTAACAAGCTCCGCATCTCTCTTTCACTGGCTCTTTCTCACCCTTTGCGTCCTTTCATTTTCTCTCGCTCTCTCGTTACCCTTCTGTTTCTTTGCCCTTTGCAAAGTGGCACTTTAATGAACACAGTGTGTGCATTCAGTGGCCAGGTTACCTTAAGAGATGCCTCAAAAGAGCTTCTTATTATGAGGCGCATGTAAAGAGACAAAGAAAGAAAAAAGAGGAAGGTCTTTGTAAGACAAGCTCCAGCTTTTCACAGCTCACCCCCACAGGGAACTAAGCTGACAGACGATATGAAGTCCGCTACCTTCATACAAGTATGCTACCTGCTAATAGCTGCCCCCTCAGTGGCTCCTTAATGGACTTTATTTTCTGTCACCCAAAAGATGAAAACAACATGCTGCAAGGAGCAAGATATGTTTTTTCCGGACTGAAAATGAGTTTCTAAAACATTTGTTTCTTTTTTTCTGATGTACGTGAGTTACATAACATCTACCACTTTAAAACCATTGATTATTTTATTGAATACAATTCTAATAAGAAATGGAGCAGATACGGGGTATACAGGGTTATTCTATCTGTCTTTAGAAATGTCTTTGTGATAAACCTGAACACTAATCATCTAAAATCACTAAAAACTGTGAACGGACACTCACTCCTTTCTGGTGTATTCAAACTGTATTTAGAATTCTTAGTATTTATGTCTCTAGTTTCAAAGTAAAATAGACTGCCAATGAAGACAAACATTAGAAAGTAGGACATACCTTCGCCCTTAGTAGGTAAATATTCAAGTCGGCTGCATCATCTTTAAAGGAAAAGCATGAATATCTTTTATTTGCTATGGGTTTGTTTAACTGATGCTCAGTCTGGTTCTCATAGTGATGCCACCTGGTTAAAAAGAAAAGCAGATATTGACTATCCTGAATGCTGCTTGAATGTTGTAATAATCTGATTTACATCACTGTCCATCTGCATTTAGTTTTTCTATAATAAAAGCTTTAGGAAGGAGAGCAGTTTGAAAGAGACAGAGTTAAATACAAATTAACCCTCCTCTGTTAGTTTGTTTTTTTACTTTTGTCATATTTTAGCCCTCCTCTTTTATCAAGACTTGGGACCAGAAACTGAGAAGGAGTTTTATGGATTTTCTTTCACTTTGCATCTTTCACATTGGTAAGTTTGTCCTCAGCCTAGAGCTTAATGAAGTGAAGTATGAATTTAAAAGCAAAGAGTTAAAACAATTCAGTTAATTTCAGTTTAAACCTCTTTACAGGCTTGTTGTAAAAAATGTCCTTAACTGATTTTAGTGCAAAATAAAAAGGCTTTTATTTTAAGGAAAGAAGAGCTAAACAGCTACGACCAGGTGATTGAATACAGTTTGACAAGTTTCTCCACTGGGAACATATTTATTCTCAATTCTTCTTCTGAAACAAATATTGAAAAGTTTGTGACACCAAACTGATATTCCTATTTAAGGTGGACGAGTTTAGAAAAATGTGCTTAGATCATATGATAGATTTTTCACCATGTCCAGCAGTCATAAGGTATAAATGCAGATATAAAAAGAGTTTTCATTTTGAGTCAACTAGATCAACTCTACTGATCAACTCTTTACATTGTGGTAACAATGTCCTATAAATGGCAACTAAATGGCAAAATTATTTTAAACAAATAGTTTGAATTTATATTAAAATCTTTATTCCTTTATTCAGAAGTTGCGTCTCTGGTGGTGCAATTTTTCTGAACAGAAAAAACCCTAAAACAAAACCAGTAAGAGTGAAAAAAAGTTCACTTCATCATCTTATACTAAGCCAAAGGCGATAAAGGTGATGTATGGCAGCAGGATTAGAAGAAGATGACGAAAGAACACATCCATGTAGAACTACCCAAAAGGGAGCAAAGCAGAGGTGAATATAAATTCATTGATGCAGACAAAAAAATCATCTGTTGGAAAGATAAAACTGTCATTTATTTTGACAGCTTGTAAATGCATAACTGTAGGGATGACAGCTAAAAAGATTTTAATACATAAACTTCAATAAGGAGGATTGACCAGTAAGGTGGAGAGTCTTAAACCCAGATGGGAGAACTTTAATAAAATATCCTAGGTGCATTCTATAGAAAATGTGCAACTGAGTTCTTATTATGACTTTGCTGGGAGAAAGGTCTCTTCTGAACAACAGGGGTCCTTGGTGCCAGCAGGGATCCCAATGGTGCTGCCTAGCCAATGCACTAGCTGATCAGGAAAACACAAGAGGGCATCAAGCCTTATGGTGGGTCTTGAGCAAAGATTTTTTCTTGTCAGTTTGTGTGTAGAGAACCCTAACAGGCAGAGTGGAGGGTGTGTGTGTCTGTATGAGGGCATCCATCATGATATTGTCTACCCAAGGGCCAGTTTCTCACAAACTAGAATTATAGAGTTGGTACACTGACAGCTGGATACACTGTCACTCAGAAAAGTGCACAAACTACACAAACAAGACAAATGTACAAAATAGGGCTCAGCCAGAAGAGCAACCTCAGAAAAAACACACCCACCCCTCACATTCACACTCTCCTTGTAGTCACAATGCCTTACACACTTGTTTCGGTCACACACACTCCAAACACATTCACAAACCCTGCCTTGTGGTGTCCCCTGAGCAGCAGCAGCAACAGCAGCTCGCAGGCAGACAGGAAACAGTGTATAGCGCAGAGCAACATGGTGGTGGTGGTACTTCTGTGCCGACAGGAGCAGTCCAGTCTAGACAAAGGCGAAAGTCATCTCATTAGGCTCTAGCTTGCTCTCTATCGTCTACAGCAGCCGTCGGCGAGTAGCCTGCCTTCAGTGTGAAGGCCAGAAACTAAGAGGGAAAAAGATGGAGAAACTGAACTGAGGAGATGACATGTTGGACAAAAAAGAGGAGACACAACAAGAGGGAAAGAAATCCGACAGGAAATGAAGAAGGACAAGCAGATGGAATATAAAAGACAAGCAGGAGGGGGAGCAAAGGAGGGAAAATTAGACAATGATCACAGCAATAATAGTCTTGATCCTCCAGGAGGCCCACTCCTACAGGCTTCTTCTCTCTGTCTTTTTCATGGCGTCTCTCATGCTCTGTCTCTCGTTCAGTCCCACAGCTGCCCCCTCCTCCTATCTTGCCTCCTGCTGCTGTTTCACTCTTAATTAATTTCTCACTACTCACCAGAGCCCAGAGCTGCAGCTCTCCTTAGCCGGCCTCTGAGACTGCTCCCAGATCAGCACTGCTTTTGCCTCAAAGCCACAGCAGCTCATATCTACATACTTGCTGAATTTGGCATCAAATGAGCGCTGAAGGTAGACCCAAACCATGACATTGCCAAGAGGAGTAGACCTACACTTAAATTAGACTTAACTGTGCAAACCACTTTAGAGCTGTTCCCTCACTGAGCTCAGCTGATGTTCTCTTTAATGTCTGGTAAAAGTCAGTAAGTGTGTTAAGATTTAAAGATTACTTTTATTTTTTACTGTGTTTTCCAGCTGTCTGTGATGGTTTCAGTCTTTAGTCTTTGAATCTTTTTTGTTGAGTAAATCAGGTGTAAAGTTAATCTGTGGTCATAACAGCTTATATTTTTAAGAGGTGTCCAGCCCGTATGATCTTAACAATCAATATGAATATAGGCCAGTACCTTAAAATCTGAAAAGAAAAGCAGTTGGTCAGAAACAAATAATTGAATAAGAACTGAGCATTTTAAAATGATATCAAAAATCCCTTTGTAACTGGAAGGGTTTTGGCACAACTATATTTACAAGAACATGACTTTCTTTCCAAAGTGACAGTCCCATAGTCATTCTAGAAGAGCCAGAGATCCATTGCTTAGAAGAATCTGTCAGCGAAGGACAACTATTAGAAGAACACTCCATATACCTGGTCTTCATTAAAGAATGCAATATGACGTCCTGTTTTCACTTGACATAACATACTCTTGTGGCAAACAGACTTCTCCCTGGGCTGCTTTTCTTAAACGAAGATAGGAAATTTCTTCAGAACTGATGGGAAGGTGGATGGATGTCAGAGGCTGCAGCTTTAGAACAGTGCAAAAGTCGATCTTCAACAACTTTTAACATACAGAAAAATCTCAGGAAATTGTTTCAATTATAATATAACAACGATTTTTAATTAAGAGTTAAGCTTAATTGAGAATCAGACATCCAAAGTGCTCATAGGTACACTCCAGTGTCCTGCACCTTTCTATCTTTGCTTCTGACCTCTGACCTCCTCAGCATGCAGCTAAGTTCTCCAGAGTCCTACCATTGATCTCATTACTTGCCTTATCTAAAAGCTGCAGGACACCTAATTTTCAGGACTGATTCGAGGACCCTGTTACTGTTACATATCATATGAGTTATTTTGCAAAGATGTATGAGAAAAGATTCAGTGTAATGTATGTACAACCTGGTCCTCCAAAGCAATTACTAAGAAAGGCTGAGAATAAATGAAGGCAGCAAATGCCAGTTTTAATTTGTTAGGAAGTTTTAAAAAACATGTTCTTTTTTTCCTTCACCTTAGTTTTGCTTTGGTTTATCTTTTTTATCAACAGCCCAATGCAGTTTGTTCAGGTTTTTAACTGCAATGTGACAAGCATGAAACAGTTCAGGATGTGTGAATATAATGCAAGGCATTATAAGGATGACCCAGAAGTATAGTACTTTATCAAGTCCCAGGATCAAAATCACTTTACACCACATTCACTCATTCACCAGTTCACACACTGATGGTGGGAAGCTCTGCTGCCTTGAGACACACTAACAGAGGATAGGCTGTCATACCATAAGTGCTACCAAGCCCTCTGACCATCAGTGGGCTATGAAGTGAAGTGTTTTGCCTAAGGGCAGAAGGACTGAGAGATGTGAAGCTGGGATTCGAACCAGCAACCCTGCAGTTGCAGGATAAACATCTGCATCTTACATCACTGTGGAAATAAGGTACAAATTGGCAAATGTATTGACTTACCTGAAGCCATTTCATTTCATTTGATAAATAACAACTTAACAATGGGTTTGAATTAAACCACAATAAGCCAATGCGACTAAAACCAGCAGTATTTTCCCCAAAATATCACCCTATTTATTCTTATACATTATTCATTCAAAAAGCACATAGCTTGGATTTTTGAACACTACACAGCATTGACTGTATTTCTAAGATTTCCACTTTGACACAGTTAATACTTTCCTTTGAAATTTGGGGGTTTATCTGCAGCAGAACAGACCCAGACTATGACACTACCACCATCATATTTACAATGGAATAAACTCTCCTTTGGGAACTAAGTTATGTTGTTTTCTAAATCAACATTTCTCAGCCAATCTTTGGTCTTATTGTTAAATCACTTTACAGCACACCAGTCTTCAAAAAACATACATGCAGCAACCTGTTCTTTCAAGGGCAATCTTTACTTCGATTAAAATTTGTTGTGCTAATTTTTAACATCATAGTAAATTAGCTGTTTTTTTATTAGCTCTTTCAATGTTTTAATGCTTATGCAGATGCTTATGTTCTCTGGTGAAACATCTTTTTTGCAAATAAAAAGTTATGATGTAAAAGTGCAAACGTGATTTTTATTCAGTGCAATTTTTGGGATAAAAATTTACCTGTTCTTAAGCAAAGAAAATGTGTACAACCCCTTAGCAAACTTACCCCTTCAACCTTTGCCTTCCTTCTTAATTCTCTGGCCATAGTAATCCTAGCCCAAGGCATACCCTAAAGTGCTCACTGAGGCAATTTCTGCAAGTTTCCTAATGCATCAAGAAAGGAGGAAGGGGCCCTGATCCAAGGTTGACAGCTATCCACCCCTGCTCTGACAGAAACACTTGAACTTCTGAGCACAAAGTCTCTTCCCTTGGCAGGAATAGAGGTGCCTTTATTTTTGAGCCTTCTTTGGCAGTCATTTTTCACCAAGCTTGTGGGAGAATAAGAAAAAAAGAAGATAAAAGAATAATAAAAAGCAAGAAAATCAGCAGCTATTCTCAAGGTTACTGTAAGGTGATGGTTAAACAAAGGGGGGAAACATGCATGGATGAACAAGAGGTCGTATGTGTACTGTGACCTTCTCTTTGACACTAATAGCTAAATGGCTTTTCTGTTCAACCTTTAACCTCTTTTGCCACTAACCGGGCTACAAACCAAATCCTATATGGAACACTCAAAAGCTTTACCTCCCTCTTCAGAGACTGTTTGACCTCCTCCTGTCAGCAAGCAGACTTGCGTTACATGGATATTCTCAGCTTTGGGCTGTAACCTGATTATCTTAAATGCCATGTCACAAGAAACCTGCTTGGCTCAGCTGGGATAAAGAATGAAGACAAAAGATGCTTAATGCTGCAGGTTGTCTTCTGGGGAAATCTTAAAGTGTAGACTTTACAAGAGTTTAGCTATTTTTACTCATTTATTTCTGTCTGTCCATAAATGTGACACAGAAAAAATATCAGAGTTAAGCAGAAATAAGAAGATGGATCATTTTTCATGTCTTTACAACAGGTTCAAGTCTAAAAAGTGAAATATTACTTTTTAATCTATGTAATGAACTGCTCAAACTAATGCTCAAACTGATACTCAAACAGATAACTTCACGTTATTTTGTTTTTGGGATTATTTTTTGTTTTTCTTTTTGTCCATGTCTTTTTCTTTTATAGTCAACCTTGTTCTGTCTTTCTTGCTCACTTTGGACAATTGCACTTTGATTGCTAGCATTTCTCTGATAGGCCTCATCCTTTCACACTTTCATTATTTTGTCCCTTCTGCCTCGACGCGTTTTCCTCTCCTCCTTTACTTCGTTCCCTGGTTAAATGAGCCACAGGGGAGCGTTACCAGAGCCTTAACCCAGCAGCTGGAGCTTCCAGCTGGGTTACAGGCAAAAATAGAGACAAAGAATACCTTTTCCTTGTGGAGAGAAAACCCAAAGCACAGCGTACAGGTTTAGACTCCTATGCTTAAGATGCTGGTGTTGTTTTCTTACCATTCACCTTCTTTTCAAAGTGTTTACAACATTTATTTGTTCTTCCAGTAAAGTTGTGTATAAACGGTAAAATAAGAAAACCAATTTTTTGGAACACGATTATTTAATATGGAAAAACTGTTAATAAGACAATATATATTGTGGTGAGTTATTCTGTTTAAGTGTGTTTGTTGAACAGCTGGAAGTTAAACAATAAATATCATGTTCCAAAAAATGCAACTGGAGCTTTTATCTTTTCAAATTATAGTTTCCTAAAATTTTAAGAAATTTTAAGAGGCATTACAGAGTTTTCTAATGATACTGCCATCTGTTGCCAAAAATACAGAACGGCAGGGGTCTTCTGCTTATCCTTATAGCTCTCGCTCATATTAAATTAGTTTTTTTTTTTTTACCTTACCGGGAGTCGCTGTTGGTGTCTGAGTTGAGCTGGATGCCAGGCGCTTCTGAATATCATCAAAATCCATGTTGAACATAAGGCTTGAATTGTTTGATAGGTTAGATACGTTTAACACGGACGCACTCTGCGCCACATCCACCGAACAGTGTGGGAACTTCCAACCCAAAGCTGTTCACCAGCTCCCTGTACTCAGCATCTTGTCTATCTCTGTTCTATCCAAAAAGTCATCTGAGTATTTCTGCCTGTAACATGACTCTATCTGGTACTGGAAGTCAGAAGTCTGGAGAGTTAAAAGGAATAGGGGTAGTACTGTCCCCGGTGGTGCTCCTGTGCTGCTGACTACTTGATTAGACAGTTGACCATTTAGTCTAATAAACTGTGGTCTGTTTGTCAGGTAGTCTTTGACCCAGTCAATGGTTGATGCCTACTGAGTCTTCTAGAGTAAGTCAGTCTTCTCTGATTTACTTTGTAAGAATACAAAGTAAATCAGAGAGTTGATATAAGAAAGACCATGTCTGTTTGGCAGATAGGATTTTACAAAGTGCTGAAACCCCAACCCTACCTATGGAAGTTTTTTTTTCACATAACAAACATAAAAAATAAATAAAAAATAGATAACCCACCTTATAAATGCAGTTGACTAAAAAGTTGCTGTTAAAGGCCTGGCTGGCAGTGTAGCACTCAGAAAGCCTAGCAGATTTACTTTACAAAGAAAACATTGCATATTTCACCATATACATTATTATAGATCCAACAGATAGGAAGATGAAAAATATAAAGGAGAGGCATAAAGTGAAAAGTGAAGGAAGGTGAAAAGAACAAATTAAAGAAACGAGAATAAAGTATTAAGAGAATATAACATAGCAACCCTATTTCAAAGGAAATAAATAGTTAACCAGAAAAACACTCTATACAGGAGGTCAGTAGGACCAATGTAAGGCTAAAGCACAACAAACTTTATTCCAATATATCATTTAAATTAATGAATTTGGACTGAATGACCAAATAGATTTAATCATTTTGAATAAGGTAATTATATTAACACATTACTTTTTTGTACGATCAGTGAAAATTTTATTTTTAGAAGTTTGAATTGTATTGTATTGGTGACATGCAGATATTAAATCTTGCAGAAAGTAATGAAAAGCTCTAAAAAGTCTCCAAGACTGACCTTAGAAATGCTATCAACACAACAAGTTGGCTAAATATTAATTGGTCAGTAATAATGATTGAATAGTATACATTTTTTTTATTTTAATTTTTCCATTCCCAAAATAAATGCATCAGAAGAAAAATATATATAAAAATGGATTTAATTTCATTACGAAAAATCACATAAGGATTTCCTTTATGAAAAAATAGCCCTGTATTTGATTTTCAAATGAACCATTTTATCTTTCTCTCCGGGTCTCATTGTCTTTCACACACAGATATATCTTGGTATAGGTAGAGAGGACCATATGTTAATTTCCATTGACTTCCATTGATTCAATGGAAGTCTGTTTTTTCAGTTAAATCATGGTGCTTAACACAAGTTTAAGTTTATATTACCTTAACTAATTAATTTAATTCAGTTTATTTATATTGGGAACGCTTTATAAGACAGTTTTAAATAAACTCAATATGTCATTAAGTTCGTCTTTTGTTCTTTGAAAAGTCCACAATGCAATCAGTGCTTAATAAGAATTAATACAAATAAGCCTTTCATAAATGGGAGATCCAATGGAGCCGATGTTTTCCCATTTATAATATGACACTTAGGAAATACTGTCACATCAACCTGCTCTCAGAAATCCTCAATGGTTTCCTCCTCATTATAATTCTAACCCCCCGCAGGTGATTCAAAATCCAACACCCTATTCAGTACATGAGGGGGTAATGCAAAGGATCAGAGCTATAAGCAGGAATGAGCAGACAGGGAACATATTCCCAACATTACACCCATGAATGTTGACACTAATTGAGGAGTCTATAAAATATAGATGATCTTTGCTGTGGTCTTCCCTCAATGCCCCCCTCCCTCATCCTCTCTGCTCCACTGTTCCTCACATCCTCTGTGCGCCTGCTCAAGCAACTCAAGATCAAGACTGCATGCAGACACCATGCTGGTATGCGTATGCATCACAGCACATATAGGTATATTGATAATGGTCGGGTGAACAGGACCGCTCAACTCATTCAGTCTGTGTTTAAGAGTCTGAGTAAGGGAGGGGACTGAATAGGAGGGGGCAAAGTGCACAGTTTAAATGTTCCATATCTTTAGCGATGTAGAACACAAGCAAAGCACAGCGATGGTCTTCCTCATGTGGAAAGTGTCTGAATCTTTACAATTTGCTGTACTTGTAAATCAAACAGAAAATGTATTTATTTGAAATTTGCATGACAATTTCAGATTAGATTTGAAACATTATGCACATGTTATACCAAGAGGTGGCTAAAAATTAACAAGCTCTATCTTCAAATATCTTCAGAATTTCTAGTTACTCAAACTTTAATAGGATTCTTTATTTTTTTGTGTTCATTCGGTATATAAAGCTTTTAGATGATGATTTGGGGTGTAAAGGACCCAGAAACAATTGAAAACTGAAGGCATCAATATCCAGCCTGAACGCTAGAGCTTAACAGTTTGTTCAGTGATTTAAAACATGAAGTTTAGATACTGGGATGATACTTACTCCAGTGTGGTGAGTCTGATACACTGAATGTACATTATTCCATGGGGACCAAGAAAACAAGGAAGAGCTGCATGGGTGTCATTGAGAACCTAATAAAATACAGAGTAACACCAAGGTAACCAGATATTTTATGAATAAAATTGCACTAAAATACATAAAAGCCATGCATAACAGAAATAGCGGTAGCACATTATAAATGTAACAATTTTCTTGATATTTTTGACAACTTTTCTTATATAAACATTCATACTGGTGATGCACAGCTAAAATGAAATGTGATATATTTTAAGCATCAGCATGTCTGAGGAAAAGTTCAGGAATATTAGTAAAGGTTTATAATAAGGTTACCACCCCAAATTAGATTGCTTCATATCTGGTCTGTACCGTTTTGGCTGTAACTACATTCTGGATGGAAATATCGGCTGTGCTGCTGCCATCAACATTACTGTGCATGTGTCAAAACATGATCAACTTTTTTTGACATTTTGTTGATTTAATCTGCATATAAGACATTTCTAACATATTTCAATGAAGAGGTCCAATTTTTCTACCCTGCCTACCCATAATGTGCCTCCTTTGCCCCCTTGTAGAATCTGATCTGCCACCGGACAAATATAGACAGATATGACCAGATACAGACCAAAAACCCTGCAAAAACAACCATCATTGTCTTTTAGCTTAAATTGTGAGAATAGGCATATGCAAATTGGTCGTCTATATTAATGTCAGTAATAATCTCCGGATTTAACGTTTTTTTTTATTCCTCTTTGGAAGTTGTTTTTTGAAAAACACAAAAAAATATTCCAACAATCTATAATCCTGTGAATGAGAGATGCAAACAAAGAAGGAAATCTCTCTCCTTTAATATATGTGCGAATCTGGACAAGGCTTAGGTCTCCTATTTACTAAAACAACGTTATCATGCCACCGGTGAAAATGCTTATTTAGAAACCATAAAGCACAACACTGAACTTGAACAACATGACAGTAAATAGCATAAATAATTTTCTATTTAAAAAGAAAAGCCAAGAGGTTTATGAATGTGCAAGTCCAACATATTTCTGTTTACACACAGAGAGTATAACGTCCATCATATCAGTCAGTCATTGAATTGTAAGGCAGCTTTTTCACAAAATCACTGCTTTTGTTGATTCAGAGAACTTGGATTCAATTGTCCAGTGGAAGCTATTTGGAACTGTGATGTTGTGGGTGGAGGTTAAGGTTAGAGGTTAGTTTGTGATCGTTTTTTTTCACAAGTGTAATTTCACAAATACACTGTGAAGTGTGTGTGATTAGTGGAGGCACAAAAATGGGGAGGTCAATAACTTGCCCTCGAGCTGAGAATCTAGACCTTTAAAGGCCAAGGTTGGTGTATGAATGGAAGCCCTCCATCACAAGATTTTCACACTTGGCTGACCAAAACTAAATACACTGGAGAATTAAAATAAACCTTTAATTTTGAACCAGTTTGTTAAACTCTAACTCTGCTCTTCTTTCAAATGGTCCTCCTTTTTTGTATTATGTACATTTTGTCAACTAAAATTCTTTTTGTAATATATGTCATTTTTCTGCTAGACCCCACAAGGGTTCTTGTAGAGATAATAAAAGTGTTGTCTGGTAAAACCAGAACCTTCAATCTGCGCTATTTTACTTTAATGTAAAAAAGTAGTGCATGATTGTGAAGGGGAAGAAAAGTACTGTTCTCAATTCTTACAAATACGAATCTCAAAACTGTGCGATGAATATATATTTAGCCTTCCTCATTCATTACTTTTTTAACTAACGTTTGCTATTTGAATACATCAGATCAGAGAGGTGACTTTTTTTAACTTTTGTTTTTAGATCATTTTTGGGTTGGGCAATAAATTAATTAAACTTAGTGGTTTTAACATTGCACAAAAAAATAGATATTATTCCAAACATCAAAGCATCAAATGGCTTTGCAAGGCAGTT
>JAUZNJ010052515.1:13802-30027 GCA_034780135.1 Jordanella pulchra | reverse complement strand
GGAACGAAGGAAGGAACGAAGGAAGGAAGGAAAAAAGGGAACTAAGGATCGAACGAAGGATCGAACGAAGGATCGAACGAACGAATAATTTGACCTCACCTGTTCCTCTTTTCCACCTCGTCCACCAGTTCATCAGTAGAAAACTGCCCTCTCACCACCATGATCAGGTTCTTGATGACGTCCTCAGAACAATCTACATCCAACAAACCACCGATCACCACTGGCAACCGGCTCGGATTCACCTGTTATTGCATGGAGCACATTCAAAATAATCCAGAAACATTCATAGAGGGAGAGGCAGAGATAAGCTGAGGAGCAGCCCAGCAGTGGGCTCCATCTTACCTTCTGAACATAGATTTCAATGTATTTCTGTAAATTGTTGCGGTAAAGGTAGAGCACCAGATCATGGACGAAGTCAAAGCGATCGCACACGATGATGAGGGGAAGCTGGTCTGTTAACTTGGCCTCCTGGGAACAGCAGCAACATGAGAATAATATCTGATCATCTGTGCAGGAGAGGTGAAAGTTAATGAATGCCACATAGGAAGCAGCGGTTCATACCTTCAGGAAATTTTTAACCCTCTCTGGGTCGTAGCAGTTGCTCTCTCTACAAATTCTCTCCACCTCTTTAATCTGACCAGTCTTACAAGCAGCCTGGATGTATTTAAAGTGAACCTCTGGCTCCTGGCTGAAATTTACAATGGAGCCCAGAAAGTAAAACAAACCTAAGAAAAAATAAAAACATTTTTTTAACCACTGGTAGGAAACAATTCATCATGTCATACATTAAATCATCAAAGGCTGAATTAAATATGAATGCCTAAACACCTACCTTCATAACTTTTGAAGGACTCAAAGAGCTCCACTAGCGCCTGGGTTCCCAGCTGCTCGTGATACTTCGATGCTACCTGCACACACAGCTGCAGGTTCTGCCTTATGTTAGCAGACAGCATGGCCCTTAAACACTCCAAAGAGTCGTCGACAGACAAGGAGCCGAAAAAGTTTACCAGCCACTGAAAAACAAAAAAAGGCAAAAACTAGAGTGAGTTTAAAAGCATCTCCATGCATCAAGACAATAAAAAACAAACGCCTCCCAATGGAGCCGTATTTCTAAAGCTTGGCTGCGCTGCTATAGGCGTACCTCAGGGTTGAGCAGATGTGTGTGCACCACAGCTCGTTTGATATCGTACAGGTCGGTGTAGTGTTCTAGTGCTCTCTGCAGAAGTCCTGCCTTCTCACACAGCTGAGCGACATGGGCTCGATCGTAGTGGGTGAACATCTGGTTCCCCAGGATCGCATCTGCTACCTGAAAATGTTCATTACATACATCAACGCACAGATCACATTAACAGCGACTTTTCACTTCAACGCATCCGTCTACAGCAGTAGATGAATGGGTTCATTTTAAGGTCAGAACTTTTCTACTTTCCTGTTGTTCTATTTAACGCCTTGAATTTTTCCACCTTTCCTTCAGACCCCAGAGGCTCGAGAACAATATTGGTGACTAAGCAGCAAATTTCAAGCACCACAGCAGAAAGATAGGGATACAAGTTATGTAGAACTCACAGCTTTGTCTTTAATATGAAAACTGAGAGTTTGAAACAGTACCTAAGAAAAGGAGTACTTTATTCAGGAGCAGCCAAGCGGCCGTTTACTGTGGAGATGCTGCAGAGATCAAAAACTGAAGGAGAAACTGTCAATGGGACAATTATTAGTTGAATGGTTATTAATGTGAACTTTAGTTATAAAAATAAAGCAACTGTTGGAAGAAAGCTGTGCAAAGTTTGGGTGAACCAAACCCAATGTGTAGAACAAGGTCCTTTTGGCAAATAAGACCCAAATTCTGTGTTCTGGCCTTTATTTGTTGGAAAATAGAGACCACAACCTGAACACAAGATGCTTCATACATGGTGAAGCATGGAGGTGGCAGCATCATGCTGTGTGGAAGCTCGACTGAGGCAATATAGGGCAATCTTTAAGGGACTACAGTAAGTTGGAGGTTGTTCTTCCACCAGGAAAACATTGCCAAGCTAACCAGCAGAGTGTCAGCAGAACGTACACACCTAATGGGATATATAAGACCATGGGTCACCGACCTCTTCATCTATACGATTAACATGACAGAAATCTCCTATATAAATGATTAAAATGAAGAGAATCAGAATAAAACACGATTTCAAACTTAGCCCATTGGTAAGTTAGTCTGTTTTTAGAAGATGCTGAGTGTTGCTGACCCCTGTATTAGACAGTTAACATTTTATTTGGTTTGTTCATAATGGAAAAAAAAAAATCTCAATCAGTTTCATGGCCATTAACGTTTCCAAGATGGTGTTCAGTTGGGAGTGAATACCTACGAAAGAAACTATAAAATACACAGACAGTAGCTGTTCTAGAAATACATAACCTTAACTGGTGCTTATGATGAGGCTTAAAAAAATCTAATCTGATTTTTTTTCCTACCAAATCTAATTGACTTTTTTTTTTAAATTATTTTTAGTTTCATTATAAAAATGACAAATGAAACACATTACTTTGAAAAACCTTCAAATAAAGAGCAAAGACATTCAAGCTGTGAAAGTTGTTTGTTAAACAATGTTTTGCAACAAACAATTAGAAAATAAAAGTTTGCCGCTGGTGATGTTGTATAATCAGCTAATTTAACAGATTTAATGTTTGTAAGAACAAAAAGTAATGAACTGATGTTTCCCTGAATTATTGCAGACAAACAAAATACACTAGTGAAAAAAAAACAAATTTTCCAAAACTTAAATCTTCATAAACAGAAAACTCTGTTGGATTTTAGCAATTAATTACCAGCCCTAACCTTAACTATGTATTTCTAGAACTGTTCAAAAATACAACTTGGAGTCTGTATCTGCACATTGTATATTCTTGTTGTTTGTGCAAAAACATTATTGGAGACTTACTACTTGATGTAAACACCATTAATGTTTTCATCTTTGCACATAAACACTCCTGTTCACCTGTGGAGCGTGTATCAGGTTCATCTCGAGGAGACGTGTCTGTAAGTGTCCTTCAGCTGGGCGGTTGTTCTTCAAAGCATCCAACAGAAAGGATGTGCACTGCTGAATCAGACTGCCCTCCATGAAAACATCAACAATCTACAGAAGAAGAAAAAACAACAAAACAAACAGCATGCACCAAAGTTAGGAAAAGTCTTCACTGCGATGCAGAGCATCATTTTCAGTTACTGTAAAGGTCACACATCATTAACGCCAGCCAGATGTTAAAGCTCTTCAAATTTTCTGCTTAACTTCCAGCGCTAATCCAAAGCAGAGTAAGGATGTGGCTTTAAGGAGGAGGGAGTCACAGACTCTGGGAATTCTTGGCATTGCTGCCACATCTGGAACAACAGAGGCAGACCGACTCCCATACCAGACGAAGCAAGGAAGGAACAAACGAAGGAAGGAAGGAACGAAGGAAGTATGGAACGAACGAAAGAACGAAGGAAGGAAGGAACAAACGAACGAAGGAACAAAGGAAGCAAAGAATTAAGCAAGGAAGAGAACGAACGAAGGAAAGATGGAAGGATGGAACGAAAGAAGGAAGGAAGGAAGGATGGAATGAAAGAAGGAAGGAAAGAAGGAACGAAAGAAGGAAGGAACGAACGGAGGAAAGAAGGAAGGATGGAACGAAAGAAGGAAGGAAAGAAGGAACGAACGAACGGAGGAAAGAAGGAAGGATGGAACGAAAGAAGGAAGGAAGGAAGGAAGGAAAGAAGGAAGGAAGGAAGGAACGAACGAACGAAGGAAGGAAGGAAAGAAGGAAGGAAAGAAGGAACGATAGAAGGAAGGAACGAACGGAGGAAAGAAGGAAGGATGGAACGAAAGAAGGAAGGAAAGAAGGAAGGAAAGAAGGAACGAACGAACGGAGGAAAGAAGGAAGGATGGAACGAACGAAAGAACGAAGGAAGGAAGGAAGGAAGCAAGGAAGGAACAAACGAATGAAGGAAGGAAGGAAGGAACGAACGAACAAAGGAAGCAAAGAATTAAGCAAGGAAGAGAGAAGGAAGCGGATGAGTGTTAGAAGGATGTAAGTATGGAAGGAAGGAAAAAAAAAACTCGAAAGAAAAGAATAAATTGAAAATGGAAGGAATAAAACAGGGAACATTTAGTAAAAAGTAGAATAAAAGGGACACAGCAAGAAACTGTTTAAGGCTGGACAAGGGTACAAAGCACAGAGGAAGTAAGAACACATGGTGGAGGGATGGATTCACTATGCAGGGGATAAAGTTGGTCAAATTGAACAAAATGCTTAAAGCAATCCACACTCATTTCCACACTAACCAAGCTTACGTCACCTGATTGATGTTGGCCAGTGGCTCCTCGTCTTGAACGAGCATCTGGGCAAACTGCAGTCCCTGCTCCGGATTAACTCGCATTACGTTCCTTAACAAAAACACCCAATCGGGGGTGTACCCCACCTAGAGAGGTGTAGGAACAGCAATAAAAAGGAATCTGTTAGCACTTCTTCAGTAAAATAAAAAACAGGAAAATAAATACAATAAACAGGGTAAATAAAGATGATTATTACAACTCATGGGACGAAATAGTGAAGTCTGAGCTCTCTGGTTACCTTCTTAGCATACAACACTATCTTCTGGAACTGTCCCGTCTCCGCAAAGCACTGAATGACTTTGTTGGGGACATTCGCTCGGAGATAAACACTAAGAGCAAGTGTTGGGTCTGAAGCCTTTACCAGGTCGCCCAGTTCTTCTGAGCACTCCAGCTGTAAAGCACAAACAGTCCCTTATCCAATTATAGTAATCCTGTCACACACACTACAGATGAGCAGAAAACATCAGGCCATTCTTCACTCTCCTACCTTGTCCTCCTTCAGCCATTTCTCCAGGAGTTGCTTGCGGCCCTGCTGCAGGACAGGCCTGCACAGCTCCAGAGACTCAAACTTGTTGAGCTGGCCCTGATCCAAAAGAATACCAAAGTACTGGAGCAACGGAGAGGCTTGACCCGGCTGGGCTGGGACAGTCTGGAACTTCCGTATGGTTTCTGCTGTTCGAAGGATACCCTGAGGGGAGGAGCACATAACAGAGAGGAGATATTGAAGAATGAGAATTTCTATTGAATCTATAAACAAATTTCCTGCGTGTTGAAGAAAAACTAACTTAGACAACAACTATTTTATATAACATTTTACTTAAATATTGATCTATAACATGTATAAATCTATGTTTCTTTACCCGAAAGCATCTGGTAGAAAATCTGTCTAGGTACCTTTGGTGCAGATGCGGCAACCTTTGCAGCCTCCGAGTAGCTTCCCTGGGCAAAAAGAGTATTGAACTTTCGGGCAAAAAGCTCTTCAGCTCCAACAAGATTAGACCTCACAGCCATCCTGAGGGCGAGATCAGGGTTCTGCAGAACATTCGTGGCGTAGTTCACGATATTTTCTTCTTCAACACACACTGACAAGACCTACAGAAGTTAGAAAAGGAGGTCAGAGTACGTCGATAAGACTAAATGTCAATAAGACTAAATACATTTTAATAAATGCCGCTCCTTAGCGACTTGTCGCTGAGTTCTTGGTTGCTTTGGGATTTTTCTAATATTTTTTAATTTTAAATTTCTCAAAAATAAATAATACAACTATTAACTTCAAGCCTGGGCACAATTGAAATGGAAAAGGCAAATGAATATCCGTCATTTGATGAAGTCTTGTCTTAAGGAGAAAATCCTTCCTAATGAATCAGAAGCTTTGCGTTACCTGTCCCTTCTTATTGACACCGATGATCCCCGAGGTGGCCTCATGAGGCGCAGTAACAAAGATGGTCTCTGCACTGATGCGGTTCATGTATATACATACTCCAGACTCCAGGTCGTACAGGTGAATGTAACCGTATTTTGTGATCAAATATATGACGCCGTGTTTGTTCCCAATCTGCAAACAAAATATGAAAAAAAATTTATCCTCCAAACTTAATCTGTTAGGTATAGAGAAAGTAAGACTCACCTGCATAGCTACAGGGAAGTCAGTCTGGGCTTCTGGTGGGAAAAACACATCCACTGCTTTCTTAGTAAATGGCTGGTTTCCTGCAGCTGGCTGACCAACTTCAATGATATGCAACTATGAAAAGAAGGTCACCATGTATAAATAAAAGCAGCAGAGCAAGTAGGACATTAAAGAAATGTAACACATCAAACTTTCACCTTTCCTCCTGCCTGTGAGCGCACAGCAAAGCAGAACAACGTGGAAGGTTTGGCATTTCCCTCCACTTTGAACTCCCCGAAGGCGGCAGCATGGCCTTCGATTGGCTGAGACACTTTCCTGTCAACTGAATACAGCTGCATCGCTCCAACCACACGGTTTTGCTGCAAAGAAAAACAAGACTGAACGTCAGACTCATGGGACTGTAAGGACTCCTGTCCAAATTGTTGAGCTGTGATTCAACATAATGGTACAAAAGTTCAAATGTTGGGTTTTCTTCAACAAAAGAAATAGAGACACTTCTGCTTTTGTCAAACTAGTTCTGCAAACCATGTTAAAAACCGATGTATGATGCTACAGCCAATCAGGATGGTTAATCTTTGTTTAACCCCGTCTTAAAGACACTCCTCTCCTACATACGGCTTCTTTTTGAATAATTAATGACATCTAATGAGAGGAAGCTTTAAAAATGTAGTTTGAATAGCGTCTTTCTATTATAGCACATCATCTAGAAAAATGATGTACGACGATGTATTATAGTAAGTCTTATTTCCTAGATCAAAATACTACAGGACAATAAAGTGTTTGCCAACTTGCAGATATCCTGTTTTTGCAAACAATAGTTCCAATCAATAATACCAAACAAGTATGGATACCTAGTTCAATGTGTCCACTGGTAAGGCTGGTCAACTAGTTATTAAGTTCAGGGCTCAGTTTTTTTTATTGTCTTATTCCATTTATAACTTAAACCATCATTGGAAAACAGTCTTTTTTTGAAACTTTTTAATGATCTAAATGGAAAATACAGTAAATGGAACAGTAACGTTTAGCTTTTTTTTTTAGGAATACGCTGCAAAGGTCTGCTGAAATAAATACCATCAGTTTGCTCCATTTTTAAAGGTGATTTTGTAACTATGAAAGCTTCTGGTGTTGACTTGCATTCAACTCAAAACTCTTATCAAGGGTGGCTTTTAAAATGCATTGTCTTTACTAATGTATTATACCATGTATGTTATTTAGCATATCTTTTACTGTCATGTACAATTATTCACACGCTTTAACTGAAAATGATCAAACAGATAAGAAAAGGAAATGTAGAAAAAAGGAACATCCTTAAATGGAAAAAGAACAACTTGAATCTCTTTTTGAAGGCAGAGATATAATATATCCAACAGAACAAGTAAATCATCCAAAGCATTATTCTTACTCAGACTTGACCTCTCATGTAACTGTTTTCAAATATGGCAACTCAGTAGAGAAACCCCTCCAATGTAAAAAAAAAAAAAAGAAAAACAATAAAACAGCTGAAGAGAAAACAGTAGAATCAGCTCCTCTATAAATTTAAAGTCCATAAAACAGTATTTTAAGCAGTTTTAAAAGCTTCGACTAAAGGTGTGAAATTACAAGCTCAGAGTGGACAGAAGGCCAAATATGAAACGTGGAAGTTTTCCCTTTTCGCCAGTTTCTTGAATAAAAAAAAAAAAAAATGCAGACCAGAGATCAGACAGATGACCACTAAAGAACGGGGAGCTCATACCTGTGCAGAAATCCCAATCAGCAGTAACCACTTCTGTTGCTCGTCAGTTCTGTAGTTGATAATCTGACATCCTGCCAGGCTGGCGTGTCGATCAAACACTTTGGTCGGCTGGGAATCCCCCTCCATGCTCCAGTGGTAGACCGCCGTGTCCGTCACCAAAGCTACGGTGTTCACAGATATCCACTTCCAGAACAGAACCTCCTCTGTTGTGGTGTGAGCCTTCATCTTACTCTTCATTTCTATGTTGAAGATCTGCAGCGTTTTGGCAGCTGTCAGGACGCACGGCAAAACACAGAGGTCAAGCAAACAGGCCTCTAAGATGTGATGATAACTAATTTAATTCATGTAATGATTAATGTTTAACTGTCATAAGGTAGATATTTTTAGCATAAAAATAGAAAAAATATCTAAACTTGAACCGAGTACATTTATTCAGTGGGAAACAAATTATGTTGGGAATTTGTGTTTATAACAATAAACTCCTTTGTGGTGCTAGTTTTTTTCTAATCTTTTCTTCCCTCTAAAATAGATGGAACTGAAGCAATGTTTTAATCTCCGGTTTATATCTTGTTGTTTATCAGACTGCCTTAGTTGTTGGTCTATAACTTACTGTTTCTCTGGAGAGTAGAAAATATGATGGATACCCATTTCTTTTAGGCACCACCAACCAGACTACATAAGGAGCCAAATCTTAACACTAACAGCAGGGAAATAGAAAATGGTCAGTATTAAAAAATAACCGCAAACGCCGTAATCGACCCCATCACAGGTAAGGATGACTCTCAATACAAACTGTTCATATACAGTAGGACTGGTGGATCGGTGCCAGGAAGGCCAGTTCTGACCAAGGAGGACTTATCAAACCAATGCAGGTGGTGGGAGACAGAAGGACTCCAGCAAAACTAATGACTCCCACCCCGTGCATGAAGCTGTAGCAGAGCTGGGTAGCTCTCTCGCTGACAGACTGCTAAATCCTATATGCACAGAAAAAAACGTTACCACAGATCCTTCCTCCCAGAAGCTCTTAGACTTCATAACCATCACTGCTCCCATCAACCTCAAAAAAAAAGTCTTTACATCACCTGCTGTTGTGTTATGTTTTTCTCTTTTCAATTTATACATGAATATTTGTTAAACGCACATTTATCAAAATCTTAATTGTTTAATACTTTGCAAGAAACTGCTTCCTTCCTGTCTGACAATTTGCTGCTGGTCCACCTGCATTTTGGCAATGAGGCGTGATAAAGGAGATATAATCCATTCAACTATAAGAGGTTTTATCTCTATTACAACTATGAAAGGCATTTATTTTGTTATGTCTGTCAGGAAAAGCTCTTCCATTCTACCATAAAAAATGTAACATACAAAAATGTATTAATCTCTACCAGAACATTTTTCAGTGGCATCAGTTGACGTTAGTCATTCTGTTTAAAACATCACTATCAGGTGGTGTTTGACTGAACCATATACCTAATTGTCCTTTTCTTTCCGTGTTTTCCAAAAAATATGGTCAATAGTTGTTATCAGCCACGAAGGTAACATGAATAGTTTGGCGAAAATAACTGAAAATTAGGCATGAAGCAAAGAGCAGGCGTGTGGTAAAAAGCCTCATGTCCAATGAACGGATCCCCCTACAGATCCGTGATGCTGTAGAGCCTCTGGACCTTTTTACATCGAAACGCCAAAACATTTTAGATTAGAAAGAGAAAGGAGTGGCGTGTCAGAAAAAAGAAAAACAAAAAAACATTAAAATAAGATTTATTGGTCCTTTTAAAAAGGCATTAAAGTCCAAAATTAATAGCTACATGCAACATCTGACAGAAAACCAACATTACTCTACAAGAGGACTGTGCTGTAGGGCAGGACGCCACCATTTTTACAATCCACACCATATGCGTCCACCGGAAGACGGTCCTGAAATCGCAGTTGTTCCCAACGAGAAATGAAGGTAATATTAATTCACTGACCTTAAGTTGGGGTTTATCATCCACTAATGTTAGGCTTGGGTCAGTCCTCAGCGGAGAGGATGAACAACGATGTTAAATTAGGTTTAAGTCTTAATTCTATGATCTGGTTGAATCATCTGTAAAATGCCTTAAGATGACGTGTTGCGAACTGGCACTATATAAAAAAACTGAACGGAAATTGAATATCAGAACCATTGACCTTAGGTTTCAGTTTCCTCCAAAGCATTATTTGTAAACTTTTTTTGTGCTTGACAAAACTTAACTGACAAAAACATAGAAAATCAAGCAAACAATAAGCAGTGTTCAAACGTCTCTAGAAACATCAGCTAGAGTTCATTTGTTTCAAATAGAAAAATCAAAAGAGATTAAAAAAACGAAGGAGGGAATAAATGAAAACTTAAGAGTGTTGAAATAAGGAATTCAATGAAAAAATTTTTAAAATGTAGTCGAATTAACAAATTCGCAATTTGTTCCGTCGGAATCGTCTGTAAATGACGGCGCGCTGCTCCTTGCAGTAGGATGGCGTTCCTCTTCCATGACCAGGAAAGTCTAAATGATTTTGATGAATTGAAGAAAAGAAAAAATAAGAAATGATCCAGGACTCAGAGATCTAGAAGTTTTGTGCATAGAGGAATAGTCAAAAGATTTCCCTCTTTGTAAAATTTCATACTATGGAAGAGCAGCTTTAGGATTTTTTATCTTTTAATGTAAAAAAAAAATCATTATTGCAAATTTTCAGCATGACAGAATACTACTGTAATATAGAATTTGTGACTTTTTTTTTTTTTTTTTTTTTAACAGACGTTCCAGGAAATCGTCCACATCTGTAGTACTGTGTACAGCACAATGTTCACGCACCTGATATTTACACACAGAATCAGCTGGCCTCTGGCTACAGAGAGCAGAAATGATGGCTCGCAGTACCCGAGTCATGGTCATGTTTCTGAGCTCCAGAATAAAGCGGTTATCTCCATACGTGACCAGTAACAACCTTCATCAGCCATTAAAACTCTTAACATAACAAACAGGTGAGGTAATGCATGAAGGTGGTGGATACTGAACCTGCTGTGCAAACAGCCATCAGCACAAACAGGCTTTATGAGAAGCTAATGGGTTGCCTAATAGACAACAGTGATATGGCTGCTGGCTTACATAAGCGTGCAGAGACCCACGTAGTGCTGCATCCCTTCTCAATCCAACATGTGATGATTTATATACAACACATACACTGGAAAAAAGCATCACGCCATGCCATCACGTGTTGTTCTCATAAAAGATGTGTATATATACATATATATATATGTCAGCAGGTTAGAGCAGAGCTTAATCTTCTGAATAGTCTTACACCAAAGAGTGGTCAAAATACCACTGCATAGTCGTGAGGGACACTTTTATGAGAGAGACATGGCTACTTTATCATCACAACAGGGTGCCAGACAGGCGACACACAGAAAGCAACTCACCGTCTGAGAAATGACAGAAAGCAAGGGAGGAAAAAGCAGAATGTCAATCAGGAAAGAAGGAAAGGGCACAATTAGGGGCCAAACAGAGGAGAGTTTATCTCAGAGGACGGAGAGAATGAGGAAAGAGGAGGCATAATAAGGCAAATCTTCCTGGTCAGGGCTTTTAGTTTTGCTTTACGGGTTACAGTCAGTAGTAGATAATCTGAGAAAGCAGTTAGGACCACTGAGAGAAAAGATTTGAGTGCAAAGACAAAGCATTAAACATTGGGAAACTCTTGTACAAATATGAGCAATATGGGAGAGAGAAATTACCATCTCACCTTTTAATGCGATAACCTTGCTTGCTGGGTTCATGATGGCGCTGTCGGCAGAGATCGGCCTCCTTATTGGGTTGTTAGGGTCGGACATGTCCACGATCACCACCTGGTTCTGCTCGCCAACCTTCTCTCTGATGCAGATGAACTTGTCCGACTCCATGGTCAGATAGCTGAAGCCGATGTTGGCTGGGTTCACACCCAGGTTCTGCAGCTGGCAAAAGCAGACACAAAGAAAACAAGAAAATCAACAGACAAGCTGGAGCATCAGACAGAGGATCGGTGAAGTTTAGGGTCCAAATGGATAGGACACTGAATAAGCAATTAACAGCGATCCATGCAAACACCTTCATAGCTGCAGCCGATGAACCCCAAACACTTTCACAAGATCTCTCAGATTACCATGATATATTAATTAACAAGTCACCTGTTATTGAGTCATTTCATTTGATAAAAAAAAATCTAGTTGGAAGTGAAACCTTAACACTTGAAATTAAATATTCAGCAAAACAAAACGATCCCATCAGCTCTTAGTAATACTGCCCCACATCCACACAATCTAGTCTCTCAAAAAGGGACGACTGCAGGTGTATAAACAAAACTTTTCAAGAAACACTTTCATTTTAGCCACTAGGGGCATTAAAACTGTAACTTTCAGGTTTAGCTCCCCTGAAAACAACTCACAACAATGTACAGAGGCAAAATTAAACATGTCTCCCTCCTCCTTTAGGAATCTGCTAGCAGATTTGTAACGAAAAGAATCCTGAATCCTACATTAGAGAACCAAAAAATACTTCTGATCAGGCAAGTGTCATATATGTTTTGCTGCCTAATAGCAGCTTTTAGTTTAGTTAGCTCTAATGTTTAAGGGAAGCACAAAGTGCAGTAAAGTTGCAGTGCTCCAGGTCACATCACTCATGCAGTGACGGATCAGAACAAGGTATCGACCTGGAAAATCATTGAATGCAGCTCAAATTAAGCTAATGGCAGGTTTAAAAAGTTATGCTGTGTTGCTTTAATTTTACCATTTTATCTGTAAAGAACACACTCCTCTGGTTTTAAATAATTTCATTGATTTTTGTAGTTTAGCTACATAAACATGATGTGCTTTCTTTGGTTTTTGAGGACCGGATAAGTGGCTGTGATTGGTCAGATTGGGTCCGCAGGCCTTGAGTTTGACACGTTCTTCAACTACAACACAAAAGAAAAAAAAAGAAATTCTTCTACAGTTAGTAATTTTCAGGATTAACAAGGTTATTATTCACAGTTCAGTAAAACAGTTATCTGTCTGACTTTTATTCAGTTTAAAAATGAAAAGTGGATGCTGTTGGTTGATGTGTTGAAAGACTAAAAATAGAGAGAGCTCTTCAATATCGATGCATTTATAAATGAAAAGCATAATTATTAGGCACAGACAAATTAAAGCTGATCATAGAAAATTACAACTTAGATCAGTGCACATCTATTTACTGCCTCGGCAGGACTGAGGTTTTGCAACACATCCATCGCTTTTTGGCAGTGGTCAAAAGGATGCTGGATGAGAGGACATTACAGACAGTATGGTTGGTGCTTTCAGCTGAATCAGAGACAGCGCTATAGAGAAAATGCCAAGAAACACAAGCACAGCAGCATACTTGCACCTGTAAATGTATCCTGTTATCAAAGGGGTGTTTGTGTTTCCAGCAGCTCAGCTTATTCTGCGCCTCCTCACCTGCTCCACTTAGTCAGCAACCTTCCTCCTCAGTCAGTGGTCTACTCTCCTCTCTATAAGAACCTGTTTATTATCGTTTTAACAAAATTAAAGCTTTGTTAACGAAAAACAAGAACCTGCATCCCAGTGCATAGAGCTAAAAATGGACAAACTTTTCTTACGACAAGAGAAGGTTCTCACACCATCAAATATGGTGTAATTATGCCACTATTCCAATACTTTTACTGAAGAACACACAGCTTTCATATTGGTACAGTAAAACATAAGGGTCCAAAAGATGTTATTCAGTGTAAGAATAAATTAAGAAAATCAGGAAATTTAAAATAAACTCTTTCAAATACGAAACATTTCTTAATCATCTACAGAAAAAAATACATATTAAATATTCTCAAAAAAACTTCAGGCTGCTAGTCTGAAAAGAAATGATGGACAGTTGTTCAGTTGGTCATTTTATAATCACATTAAACAATGTAATGCCTTAACATGAGGAATTCTACATTTCATTTTATTAAGATATAAAGGTTTAACTACTTTTTAAAAAATATATAAGGAGAAAAAGACCAAGGGAAAATATATTTGAAAGCAGCAGATTTCTGCTTTGTAGCGGCAAGAAGACCATCAACATCTGTTGTTGAATGAAACAGCAGCAGGTCTCTTTTCTCAGAGAGAAGAGAAACAGCAAACAAGCATGGACATTTAAAATAAGGTGGATGCTAACAGAACAAAGCTTTAGTTAAAATGTCTGTAATTGCTGTGTATCATCACCTAAAACTGATGATGATTTATCATATCTTCAACATAAAAATGGTGTAAAATCTTAGCACAAGTGAAAAGTGAAAAACTCCAGCTGCACCCAGACCATATGACCGAGCGAAGCAGAGCGAGCGTTCGGCCTCTGATGACTGAACTGACTGCATTATGCAGTCTGAAGCAAGCAGAAAGGAATCCTTACACTCATCACAAGGACCACACTATCTCCCAGTTGGCTGGAGCAGCAGGACAACAAATCACTTAAAGCCATTTAAATCGAGTCTTCAGCACAGCAGGAAGGGCGAGGTGACCATAAATCAGGGGTTAAACCGTTTGATTTAGGTCGCTTCTGGAAAGGGTTTCCAATCTAAGAGACAGATTTTTTTTTATTATTCTTTTGTTAAATTTAAAGCCTTATCAGACTGAATTCCCTACCTCACATAAAATATAGATTTTACTGTTAGTAAAATAAAAGAATCTACTTTAAAAAAAAAAAGAACTTTAAATGTTTTTGTAAACCTTTTTGTTGGTAAATGCCTTTACCTCAAATCAATAAACTTTGAAATGAATTAAAAAAATCTTTTTTTTTTTTTTAAACCGGTGACGTTTGTTTTTAAATAAATATGCTGGATATTTTATTTTTACTCAGAGGTTCCCAACCTTTAAGCTTCCGACCAACAAAAGGATATCAGAACACACTCTTGAAACATACAACTGGAAGAGAAAATATTTCTACAAAATGATTTAACCATAAGGTTATACAATAGTAATAACACAGATAGCATCTACAGCCGATGTGTTTGCTTTAGTCTATTTCTAAGTGATGGTTTTATGTCTAAATCATTTTTTCATCATTTTTATATTGTTAAAATTCTGTAACGTGACCCAAGAACCCACACCTGCTGCTGCACAACTTAAAGTGGGATCTGAATCATGATTTGGTAATCAGTGGTCTAAGCTATCAAATTATAAATAACTCTAGGACTCAGTCTCCCATCAAATACAGAAGAAAAAACAGAAATTGAAAGCTCTTAATTTACAGACTGCATCATTTAAATGGGAATGTAGGATATTAGAAAAACAGGCAATGCTTGTATTATGGCTAAATAACTTTATTACTCTCTGAGTCCATTAGCTTTCATAATAATGCAACTGAATTCGGTTTAGGCAGCGACTGCATTAAGACTGCAAACAGTCTAAGAGTTACATTGGCATAAAAAACTATAAGCCGCAAAGAAGAGGACAAATTTACTGCATTCCAACCGGTCTTTTGCAATATTAATACAATGCACACTGATCTCGAAAACAATTGACCTACTGCAATCATATGCAGCTGTTTTTGTATAAGATCCATATTTTTCTACTTTTTTCCCCCCACTGCACAATTTATGTATAATTTGTGTTATTATGACCAATAATAATAACAATGACATGATAAAATCTCTATTTGGCTCTATCAGTCTGCTGCTGTTGCACTGAATTAACCCACAATGAGACAAATAAATGAATACTTGATCGTCATCTACGAAGATTTTCAAGAAGGCTGCTCATCAGGGCAATGTGTAAATGCACCTGCAACTCCCAAGATAGCCTTTGACGAGAAAATATGTTACCGTTAGGAGGTCCTCGTGAAAATATTTTAAGAGTTGAGGTTTAAAAACACCCACTGATTCTGCATATCAATGAGAAAGAAGACGGGTTAAGATAGGATTGGTGAAGGAATAGACTTTTGACCAGATGGTAGAAAACAATAGGAATAGAAAAACACACTTTATATTTTCTGTTTAAATTCATGCTGAACACAACAAGGGAGCAGAGGATGAGAGCGTCTTGTAAAAAGGCCACAGAGAAGACCTGAGGGGAGGAATGAGACCCATATGCTGCATCTCCTGCAAAGAGTGCCAACATTATCAGGCGGTGTAGAAAGCGGGTGGGGGAGAGGGGAAAATAAAGATGATGGGGGACAAGATAGAGATGAGAATGTGAGAAGAAACTGATGATAAAACCTAGCATCACGCTGTAACAAACAAGGAGCTGTGATTCGTGTGTTTCTTACAAGAGAAGAACAGTCAGACTGATAAGTTGGCCACAGGAATTTGGCATTTTACAGTTCAGGGTGGGGCGACTGAATCACCAGACTTTTTATTCCAGACTGAAAAATCACACTTCAGCTCTAACCTACAGTCTCCACAGACCCATAAATTACCTCCATCGATACCTCACACATAGCTGCACATCATCATTCTAGAAAAGGTGGGGTCAACTAACACAAAGCTAGCATCAGTAGATGCCGACAGAGGAGC
>JAUZNJ010052504.1:8960-30028 GCA_034780135.1 Jordanella pulchra | reverse complement strand
CGCAGACGCACAATTAACACACAAAAACAAACAAAACACAACGCACGAGAGGACCAGGGCGACCGTAGGTGGCGCCAACATAAAGACATAGCTACAATGGAACTTTGATGTAAACACCTGATCAAAACATACTCCTGTGTATGAATACCCCTGCTAGTATTTGTCACAAGTCCTGAAAAATGGATTTTCATGGCTGATTTCCAACCAAACTGGTTAAGCTTGAGCTTTTTGTAAAGAGGAATGGGCAAAAGAATCAACATATATCCTCAAAGGCTTGCAGCTGTAACCACAGCAAATGTTAGCTCAAGACAGGCATGACTGGCCACACTTTTAAGATTTTAAAGTACAAAACCATGTTGAAATACATAAATATGTCTGCCTGATTGTGTTGGAGAATACAAACAAAAAAACACAATTCCAATAGGTTAAATACATCAATGTTGGTGATTCTGAACATTACAAATAATGTCAAGGGGACTGAATTCTTTTGCCAGAAATTTGAGTTTTTTTTCTAAAAAGCAGTCATGACATTTAGTGTAGCCTAAAACAACTATGCAGCTCAGTGTACACATGTAGGAGGGCTTATCTGTGAAGGATTCTGCTTGTTACTTTGTACACCAGTCCTCTCTGCTCTCATAACATTTATATAAAACATCCCACAGAAATTTAAAACAGTGCCCTTACGCTTGCAGAATGGCTGTTTGCCAGACCATGTCCCATTGGGGAAGCAGATCCTCTCTGCTGAGCCGTAAAGCGTGTTTCCCACTGCACAGGTGAATCGCACCTTGCTGCGCACTTTGAAGTTTCCTGCCTCCCTGCTGGCATGTGCAGGTGTGCCAGGGTCCCCACAGGTGCCAGAAGAGTCACCTGCAACGAGAGATAACCAGACATAGAGAAATGAAAACAAGAGACTGAAGAGTCCACCTACTACAACCGTTTGTGTGTACGTACAGATGGATTCTTTTTAAATTGGTATGACAGCGGTTTACAACACAGGCTCTCTTTCAGTCAAGTGCACAAAAAATACATGGAGAGTTTTGGTGTGGACACTTGAATCTTTAGGAAGCAGCAATAAAACACAAAATGCACCGATGGGCAGGTGTTGAGCTTTTATTTCAGAAGTGCTAAGGTTAAAAGGACTTCTATAAGTGCGGAACATTTACCATTTGTCACCATGCCAACAGACCTGGCAGACCATCACTTCTTTCAGCTTTGACACCAGAGGCTATTCTGCCCATAATAAAAATACGGAAAAAAAATCAGCAGAGCCAGCATTAAAAGGCAACCATCTGTGGTTATAAGAAATTATGAACACAGCTTGACCTCTGAAGCTTCCAGTAAATGCATTTTCAATATCCTGAATTATCCTCATCCTCTTTTTTCTGAGAAGGAACTTAGAGCACTCACAGAGTCATCACCTTGCACCATTTGCCACATTTGACTATGTATTCAGTCAGATCCAGAAGATGACGTGCCTTTTATAAATTCTCTTCATGTTCTTTTTGCCTGTCTCTTATGTGCGAGAGAAATAGGACATGTGCACACTCTAAGCCATAGGAAATGAGAGAGAAAATAAAGATGACAGGTATGGAATCAGGGCAGTGCTGAAGATTTCATGTTGTGATGAACAGTTGAGTGATTTGTGCGCCACGATAGGGTGGGGGTTGTATTCAATGGGGTCACCCTCAGGGGAGATAACAAAAGCCCATACAGGAGTGCATAACATCAGCCAAGAATGACACCACAGCTACTCCGGTTTTTGACAAAAATAAAACAAGAAAAACAAAAGATCATCTTAGATGACAACTCCACAAGGCTAAATAAACAGATGTGGAAATGTACAGATTTTGTACTTTACATTTTAAACAGACTCTTTGTGCAGGATTCGTTCCTTAATGGGTTTATGACTGTGTTTCTTGAGCTGCAAACAAATCCTGTCCCTCCTGCCCCATGGGATTTTCACTGCTGCTCTCTGTGTACAAAGCACCAAATAGCTGTGGTAATACTGGACTTGTTGACAAAGTCTTAAAGCACAAACACAAACCTCATAACATCTACACACATCCCTTAGCTCATATGTCTACAAACTGCTTTTGTCAGGTCAATGACTCACAGCAGAGGCAGATGCGTTGGTACATGGCTATGATTGGTGCTGAGTGTTCATGAATAGCTGCATTTGTACATTTACCAGCATTTACTCACATATGTTTGCAGAGATGAGAACATGACGAGCACTGATTTGTCTTGATGTGTACAACTGTGCCAGTAAAAACTTGCGTGTCTTGCTGAAGCCGCCAATACCTCATTATTCTCTTTTGACTAGGTGAGGTAGCTTGATTCATCTTGCAATGGGACAGCTATAATCATGCTAATTGGTAGTCATATATTGGTTTGACTATCAGGTAATGTCCATTCACCAAGATCCCTTTTGTGAGGCAATAATAAGGCCATGCAACAGATGAGAATAGCCCTGGCAAGCAGTCTGATGCGCTATCTCACTAATTAACAAGGGAGGACAGATGATCGAATGGACAGATGCATGAATGGTTGCAAGCATTAGAGCTGCTGTTGATGCCAGGTTGGACTTCTGAGGAAATTCCTTGGTGGTTACTAATATGCTGAGCTATTCTCAAAATACCTAACCCTACACAAAGTTAAATAGGACTCATACCATTTAAACTGTTTAGGGTTTTGCCAACTTACAGCCACCTACGTACTTCAGAGTATAATTGTGTATTAGAATTTTAGATGATAGGCCAGCGCAAAATGAACACATAACTTTGAGGTGGCAGTAGTCTCAGTTTGAAGTGTTTTCTAGCTTCTATCAGTTTTTCTGTTTTATATTTTAGTTTTGGACTTTGGGTATTGTTTACACATGAAAATGTTTTGATATAAAAAATTAAATTATATCTCTGACTGTATGTCTAGAGCCACTGTCCTATCAGCAGGTGAAGCTCTGCCTAGATTGTATTTTTTGTGCAACTTTGAGCAGTTTTTCTCCCAGAATTTTCATGCATTTAGGTACTTGAAGCATTTCATTCATCTGGTTCCCTAGCTGTTTAAATGAGAAAAATCTCCACAGCATGATGGTGATATTTTTTCATGCATACAGAGCATTTTTCATGTTGGCCATAACAGTAAGTTTTGGTGTCATCTAACTAAGGTACCTTTTAAAAATGTGTCTCCAACATGGCTAGTAGCCAACTGCAATCAGCGCTTCCTATTCATTACCTTCAGCGAAGGCTTTATCCTTGAGTCTTCTATATAGGCCAGATTTCTTAGGTGCACTATCTGTGCTCACACCTGAGCTTTGCAGATCCTCCAGGATATCAATCATTTTCCGCCTGGATGCTAGTCTGATCAATGTTCTACTTACTCTACTTTTGTTACTTATTGGTTTTGGTAGATGTCCATGTCCTGGTAGTCATCATTGTTTCGCTTCTAGCTGACAACTAAAGAGTACTCCGTGAGACATTAGGATTTGGGACTTTGTTTTATATCTGTTTCAGCTTTATACATTTTCTCAACTTTTTCTCAACTTTTTCCTTGGTTTTCAAGATTATGTTTTGTTAATTAATCCTCTCTAAAAAACCTTCAGTCCTTCACAGATAAGCCATTTGATGCTCAGTCATTCATCAAAAAATAACCTAAAGCTTAATTTATGATTGATGCAAGTAGGTTTCTCATGACAAATGAGACTCATGGACTCAGCATCTGCAATTTTATTCTCCACTTATACCCACAGTAATAGTCTGGCTGACTCCAGGGTTGTGTGTATGGCAAAAACAGCAAGCTTACAACGCCACACTACATGAGAAAGAAAAAGACACATTTTCTTTTTTTTGGTGGTGGTTCAAGCCCAGGTCCTGGCTTTCAATGTTGTTACACTAATTAACCAATATTTTTATCAAAATGACCAATTTTTATTGGTTTTTCTTTGTACTGATATAGATTGGTTAGAAACACTACCAAATTAGATTGGTTGCTTTAACTATCAACCAGATTGGTAAAATTCAACCAATTTTCGTTGCACTGATCAATCTGTTTTTAGGGTGAAAGATTGCGACACAGTGGCTGAAAGGGTTTCAGACATTATTGCCTGACAGAAATAAAATGATCTTTAAGAAGGATAAAAGCAAAGTTCATAGAAAACAGAGAAATGGAAAAAATATTCATATTATTGTATTTGGACACAGATTTGCTTTCTTTTCCTTGCCAGTCTACCGGAATGCTGAAAAAATGCACATTGTTCAAATTCCATTACCCGGATAAGTTTAGCACCACGAGTTTTCATCTTCTAAGCAACAGATAAGCTCCAGCTGTGTGGTAACTCCACTTTCTACTATCACTATAACAGACGTTTACTGCCAAGTGGGAATCCATTAAGCCTTTTAGTGGCAGGCAGGTTATTTACAGTGGATTCTTCTCTTCATCATATACTGCAGATTTTCTAAATAATCACAAGTGCTGATGCAGTATCATCTCTGAGGATGATGCATTTACATTCAACATTGATTAAACTGTTCAGTTTGATATAGAGTTAGCATGCAGTTGGGAAACAAATTATGCAAATGATCTAAAGTCACATAATTATTAATGAAAAATTTCCTCAGTGCATTCAGTCTATAAACAGCTAATGCTTATTAGCTGTGTCATTACTTTAGAATTGATTTATTACATGAAATGTATTTTAGAGTAAAGAGTAGATACATTTATGAAGAAGAATAATTAATCCATCAAACCATTTTATTTAATTCCTAATGTATAACCATATTTATTGTGTTTACTGGCTGCAGTAGGGCCCATGTTGGCACACAAGCAAAACAAATGGCAGAAAAGGAGAAGATTTAAAATTACTCATCATTATTGTAGGAGAAACTCATCTGTCAAAACAAGGGGATGTTGATCTAATCATCTTAATAATGGAAGCCCTTTTTAACTAAAGCGATAGGTAGTTAAAATAAAAGAGAAAAATGCAAGCAGCACTTCTTCCCTCTAAAATACTCTATACATTCCAAAAAAATATATTATTTGGATCTTGAAATACAATACCAGTCTCGACAAGTTTAAGAACAACTTGTAAAGGTTACTATCATCAAGACACAAGGCCTATTTCTCTGTTCTCTAAGAATTTAGTATTAGATAATACTAAAAGAAACATATCAGTCAGTTTTCATGTAGACTAAGACTAAAAGGGATATAACAATCTATGCTTTTATCAAGATCATCATGTACACATTCACATTATATTGTTACCAATATCTTTAGCATATTTATAAAGAAATATGTTACACACACACACACACACACACATGCGCGCGTATATATATATATATGGCTGTGTGTCTTAAACCTACATATTAAACACAAGTTTTCAAGGGCCAGTGGCTTTCCTACATCTTCCTACATCTTACCTACATCTTACCTCCTCATGCACTTAAGTTTACGAGTCTTGCTAACGGTCTTATGATCTGATAAAGATGTGTGGATGCAGATGCTTTAAGAGAAGTGGCAGGACATACACTTACTCTGTGGCCTACTGAAGGTCAAAATATGACATCCAAAGTTCAGAGCATGTTTAAGGGTCTCACTGGGAAGGTTTGAAATAAGATGCCGTAGTTGATCTAAGCTGACATAGTACAAATCACTGACAGACCAGTTCAGCCATAAAGCCTTGTTATGTAATCAGCTTGTCAGTTTTACCAAGACGGCCCCTGAATGCCGTCATGATAGTTCAATAAGGCTGGGAAGAAGTTAAACACAGCTGACCAAACAGGAGGTTAGCTTCCACCCAGTTAAATGTTAACAGACTTAACATTAACAGGCACAGTAATGTAATAATAGTAAATGGGGATCATATTTTGTTCCTTCTTTGTTCTATAGAGAGTAAGGAACATTCTGCATTCACATAGGAAAAGACATGCAGAATGCTATGCTGAACAGAACAAGTAAAATATTTAAAATCATTTACACATGACAGACTTTCACTCAGAAATGAGGTTAGTTGCACTCTGGAGCCCTGAGATGTCCTGTAGACTAAAAGGCTTGGACTTTTTGAGGTGAACCATATCTGGAATCTGTCCCTTAGACAAATGATTGGTCTGAGCTGGGGAACGGCCAAGTCAGCGGTGTAAACTATCAACTTGCCATTTAGAAAATCGAATGCTATGATAGGATGTACCTAGTGTGTGACAATATTAAAATAGGAAGGTAAATATCAAAGTAATGCAGAGCAAATGTTAGGCACTTGAGTTGTTGTACAAAACATAACTTCATGATTTCTACTATTAGCTATCTGACATGGAAAAAAGCAAAGCTACATTCGGTTAGAGAAAACAAGTAATGTGTGTAAAGATTTTACATGTAATGTGCTTTCTACTACAGTGAGAACAGGGTACTCAGCAAATTGTGCTGCTGTTAATCTTTGGTAGGATGGAACTATATGGGCCAGACTTTGCTCCCCAGTGATATTAACGAGTCTTTGAAGCTCATGATTTTGTCACTAGCTGCCATTCTTCAGCAAGAAATGTGTGGACAGCTTTGACTGCAAGATAAATTTGAAGAGATACAATCAAGAGCGTTTCCTTGGTATCTTTAGATCCTGCACTATCAAACTGCCAGAGTTAATCCAATACATATAAAGTCAGTAGAGAGTTTGAACCGACCTTTGACAAAGAGAAAAGAACTATCATTCAAGTCTGGTAACAAACATTACTTTTGTGTCAGTAAGTTAAACAAACCAAGTGAATATTCAGACAAAAAGATCCACTTAGATGGTCAGCATTGCTTAAGTGTGATGAGAGGGAAGAGGCACGAAAGTGTACGTAAGACCTACATCATAAGACCTGTTTCTCATGCTTTAAATTCCAGGTGGAATAAGTTTAAGTGTCACGTAGCTGGTTTCAGATTTATATTCTACTTCCAAAGCTTCCTCTGTAATTAATCGAGATTCAAGTTTCCCAATGTCCATATTTTTTTCAAGATAAAGTCTCCCTTTAACTGAATAAAAGAACAAAGGTTTCAGTTGCTGGTTGGCACTGCTCCACTGTTTTGTTCCTTTTCAAAGAGTCCTCTGCCAAATGCAAAAGCATTAGATAAACCACAGGAGTGCCAGCTTGAAAATGTTAAAACCTTTTTGAGTAGATGGTGAGTTTGTGGACAGTAAAAGGTCAAATATTTTGGGACGGAAGGGAGTCATCTAAAAGGAAAACAGATCTATTATCTATTATTTGATGTTATTAAATTGGTTCAGTTTGCAGTATTTTTATTTTATTTTTATTAATGCCAAGAAACCTCGGTATAGAACCCCTTTAATATTAAAGACAGGCTAACAATATTTTGTTCATATTATGGTAGTGGTTTTCAATGCAGCTTTATTTTGGTGCCTTTTAGGGGAATTCACTGGTAAAAGAAAATTTAAATGTAAAGAAAATTAATTGTTGTACATCTATATTTTTTTTCTTTTTTTTTTTTTTTTTTTAGAAACTAATCAGCTATCAGTATTGCTGCAGTCAGTAAAACTAAAAGCTATAATTGACATTTTTTTCCAAAGAGTAAAAAACAAAATACCAAAATATCTGCTTTGGGGGTATGGGTGTAATCTACCAAAACTTTTTTGTGGTTCGGCGTACCTGAGCAGTGTGGCAGTGGAGCGCTCCAGTGTCCGTTCACTTGGCAGGTAAGTGATGAGTCTCCAATGAGCTGACGGTCTTCTCTACAGGAGTAGCGTACTGTGGAACCAAATGTAAACTTCTCGCCAGTCATCACTGCATGGGGTGGGGTGCCTGGATGGCCGCAATCAACCTCTGCATAGAGGAGAGAGGGGGGGGGGAAGGAGGATTATTTCTGAATACCTTAAAACATTTGATAAAACATCCCAGTTTACTTGTACAGATAAGGGGTTTTTCAACTGAGTAAAAAATTCCTGAAGAATTATCATTATACTACTGAATTGTTACTTGTCTTTTTAATCCTTTTAATTGTACAAAAAAACCTTCTAATAAACTGCTTCAAATTGTGAAAAAAAGCTCTATACATGCTTAAATAGAAGAAGCATTTAGAGAACACATTCATGATACTTTTTTATTTATACTGTATGTAACACTTTAATTTCTTTGAACATTAATAAAGAGCTCTGTTCCTAAGATCCTCAATTACAGTAATATCCTATAAATAACATGATTGGCCATTAAATTGTCCAGTCATAGTTCTAATGTGAATAATGTTACATTACTTTTAGGGGGAATTTGTAAGAGCAAAACGTTTTGCTTAAAGTTTCCACCTCATACATAGATGACTAGCACAGTGTGATGCAAATGTATATAAACCCTCTCTGAACATCCGCCGTCACATTTTGTCACCTATGATTTTGTGGCACAAAGAATTTGAAACATAACTTTAACATTTTTCACAAATTCAAAATCTGAAGATTTGGATGTTGTTTATGTGTATTAAATGAAAATCAAATATTACATGTTTGTTCCAAAATGTCAGCTGACTTCCTAAAGCTTTTGCTTCCATAAAGACGATAAAGGCTTCCACAGACAGCCAACAGTTGTGGCAGTAGCTTTTTTAGCTGGGTACTGTATCTCTGCAGTTCCTCCAAAGTTATCATTTGCTTCTTTGCAGTTGAGCATTTTCATCTACAGGAGAAAAATAACATAGAGCTCAGTGGAAAGTTTAAAGCTTGAGATGTTATTTTATCTCCACACTTTTCTTTAAATGTTCACATCCCAGGCCCTGTCCTGTCTGTTGCTTTCCTTCCCCCAAATGCCTTTACAAAGAGCTACCTTTTTAATGGCATAAACTTGCTGGTTGGACTCTGTTTGCCAATTAGATGTCATATAACCCATATGTAACATGGATATGTAATATGGATTTTATTTGAGGGGAAAAGGGGGATTTTCTGTTGATCTACAGCTTTACTGTAAATCCTTTTAAATACTTTAAAGTTTGAGCTGGTAAAGCGAAAATGTGCAAACTGCTAGACAAATTCAGGAAATGCTACCTTCTGAATTTTCTGTATAATAATAATCAATTAGATTTTTCTATTGTGCCTGTATCTGATTGAATTTGAAAAACTAACCCTTCCGATCAGGTTTTAAATTTCTCTACTAATAAACACGTTCAATAATACTACGGCTGATATCTTCAGATTACTGTTGATGAAATGCTCCCCAGGTGTCAGGTCCTCCGGAAGGCCTTTCATTCTATCAATTTCAAGTTGTTTGTTTCTTTATACCTGCACAGCTGTGCTATTTTTGTCAGCATTTTGCTTTAGTCCACAACATCTTTTTCATTTATGTATCTGCTTTAACCACACACATCGGCCTCTCTCATTTTCAGGCTCACTAAGGGTTTTTTTTTCTGCACCTCTGCTAAGTTAAGGTCATAATGTGAGAATGTGAAGGTTTTTAACTGATTTGTAAAACAAATTTGATTCTGTAGAGGATAGTTTAATGCTCTAGAACAACTGAGCACCATCTTAGCTAAAAATCTCAAAGCTTGCTAAAAAAAACTCTCAGTAACAAGGTGTCTGCTGACTTCAGAATTTTTCCAAATTTAGTACTACTATTTATGTTCTGGGAGCATTGTCATCCTCCATCCTCTTTGCAAAAAGGAAGTAACATCAAAGCTGAGACTTGCCGTCTCAATGTAGTATCTATCATTTTCTCTTTCAAAGAGAAGAAAGTGAAACGTGGTGTAACATCTACTGCACTGAGCCTAGTCTGTTTGCTACTCTTAGTTGGTAATTGAATGGATATTTTGGTTCTGCAATTTGACACAATGCATGAAAAAGTGTATAGCTTTTAGCTGCACAAACAAATGGAATTGTGGGGGACAGAATGTGAAATAATGCATATTTAATTAGTGTCAATCATTCAAATAAACTGGATTTTCAAATCCTAAGGTTATGTCAGTTATTTATTGTGTTGTAAGTTTCATTGTCTCCAGTTATCTGGATGCATTAAAGGTAAATTCTGTGGGCTTCAAGCAATGCAATAATAAGGCTTTATTGCAGAGGTTTTATTTAAGGATTAAAATACATCTTGTGCATTTTATCTGAAGTATTTGTACCTGCAGTATTTTAGAAACTGCTTTGATAATGCAAATATGTGTGAGAAAGTATAGATGTTTCACCGATACCTCAAGGTAGCTTTTCTATCTTTATACAGACACTAATTTTCAGCAAATAGAAAGAAAAAACATAACAGCCTTTTTGTGAAACATTGGGCCCTGTTAAATATCAAAGAGATCTCACACACTGAAATAACTTAAACAGTTATTTTAAAGTGTGTTTTTTTTTGTTTTAAAAATGTTTGTCCCTAACATTTTATAAACAAAGCAGTGCTAGACTGCACTATTTTTCTATGCTGTTTTACATTTTCTCTAAGATGCTTTTGAATTTGCTTGGTCTCCTAAAGCGAAGGAAGCTTTTATAATTCAGAAAAAACTAACCATAACCAAACTGTCAATGATGCCTGAAGCAAGTTTCTAAACACGTGACAAACACTTCTGTGCGCCTCTTTAATTAGTATTTGGTTTGATAAAATAAATGATGAGCTTCGTCTCTCTACCATGAAATTAAGTGCCTTTTTTCAGGCTGTGTGGAAAATGTAGAGCTTTACTTCAGATAATTTCAATGGAAATAGGTGATTATTGTTGGTAAGCTCAAGCATAAACAGAATGCATAATAACCCAGGGGTTTGAGTGTAGAATTATACATCAAGGAAATCATTGCAGTTCTAACAACACAGTTGTTTTGACTTTAGTGCTTGGCTTTGAGACAGCATTTTAAGAACTGTCTTAGAAAGTTTTAACAGACATAACCAATAGGAGGACTTAAAAACTTTAACCTATAAAACTGGAGGGAAAGTGAACAGAACAAAGCTCAAAATACTAAGCAGTGAAAACAGTGTTACAACAATGTGCAAAAGCAAACAAAAGTTTTCTATCAATTTTAACCCCAGTGTTGTGAGGCGAGCAGAAGTCATTTTGCTGCAGATTGTTGGTAAGAAATATGCATTTTCTCTTGTAGCTTGACCTATATAATTTGACATAATCCTTGGTCTTTCCAAAAAAAAAAAAATCTCCAACTCACCAATGCATTCTGGAAGAGGTTTGTCCCAGTGACCCATTGGCTGGCAGGTGAGCACGGATGAACCAAACAGATAATATCCAGGGTTGCAATCATAGAAGACAACACTGCCAAATGTGAAGTTCCCATGTTCGATCTTACTCTCTCGGATAGAGTTGGCAGGGATCCCTGGATCTGTGCAGTTAACCACTGTGGATAAAAATGAATAAAGGCAAGCAAAAAAATAACCTTCATAAAGTTTAAGTTGTTTAAACTATGTCTAGGAAAAGTTAGAAAAGTAAAGACAGAAAAAATATCTTTTATACTTAACAAATTTCAAGCAAACTAAAACGACGATCATAAGTAAAATGGCCCTTTACCTCTTCTGCCTTTGGTGCTTTTGACATCTCGTGTGACGTGAACAGTACAAACCCAATGTTATATCCTACACATAGTTCTCCTAAGTTGTTAACATTTACTTAATGTGCTGTTTGAAGTTCATTATAGAAGTACAAAACACATTTCTTAGTATACTGCTTGTGCATTTTTTCGTATTAATTTCAAACCTAGCTTACATAAAAATGTACCAACCCCCTCTTTCTCGCTGTTATGGCACAGAGAAGCATATGGTACAGTAACCTATAGGCTTACACTCTGTGTATAAAGATGCTAAGGGGTGAATTCACAAAGCAGTGCGATCTAAGGACTTTTTTGTACATACTGTTTGCTTTTTTCTGCACCTTCTGTAAATTCAGTTTTCTTTTGCATTAAACAAATTAAATACATAAGTTTCAGAAGGAGAGAAAAACGCTATTTTAATATTTGGAATTTGTATTTAAAACAAACAATATTGACCTAATGCTGCATTACTTAAAACAATCAGAACAGTTACAACCAGTAACAACCTTAACCAGTTTCCCCCCAATCTGTGTAAAGCAAAGAGCTCTAGTCTTTATGACTGCAATTAACTCTGGCTGCAATTTACATAAATAACCAAATATTGATGGACTTTCCCCTAAATGCTTGTATATTGCCTCATTTAAATTAGAGCAAACAGCATCAGTAGAGAGAAGCTTTTCCTGGCAGAAGTGGGAACAGTGCAGATCTGTTGCTGTTTAAGAAGAGGAGGAATGCAAAAACTTTAGCTTTCACACTGTACCTGCTAAAAAGGTACATTGATTTTTCCAAAAGATTATATAATAAAGTAATCTTACAAATATTTCTACTCATACTGAGTAGTAGAGCTGCGATCGTACCAGTTTGATTGTATTGATATTGTAGATAGAGCTAGTTCGTTTTACTGCACCTGCTTGTATTAAGCTACTATAAAAGAACAATTTGTTAGGAATCATTTCTCTTTAAAATGGCATTAAGTGAAAAGACAAAGTAGTATATGGCTATCTGCCTAAATCCCTCTACACATTTCACAAGGGATATTTCCTGGAAACTGTTCACACTGTAATTTTCGCTTGGATCCTAATTTGCATAAATGTTATCTGTCAGCACGTACACTTGCTGGTTAAAAATAGAGCTGTCAACTTGACCTAAACAGCGACTTTTTCTTTATTCAATAAACAGAATGAAAAGTAAGCACTGGCTATATTAGGCACTGTCAATTATAATAGTTTCTCATGAAATTCAAATTAACATATACTGTCTATTGCAAGAAAAAAGCAGTGATTTAAAAAGCAAAGGTAGTCCACATAACTTCATTCCTGACAAGGTGGATCAGCGGAAATCAGATGAAGGTGAAGTTATTCCAAAGTGCCATGCAAATTTTAAAAAGTGACAAATCTCGGCCTCATGTGGCACTAATGTCTTGGTGCATTTTCTGACAAAGATAGTCATGTCAGCATCATATGATGCTGCTTTAATCCTTGGGTGGATCTGTCTCTGCAGGTCTATTCACTTGAAAAAAACTGTATCACTTAATGAATAACTGCCAACAAAACTGAAGTCAACAAGACAGGTTTGTCTAAATGAATTATTGTTGCCCTGTCCAATCTCTGCTTCACAAGTTCATGATAGAACAAAGCTATTAAGTCAGAGCTAAACTGGATGCATTATAAATTAAAACTTTATCAACATTAAATAATAATTCAGTTATTTAAAGTTTGCATTTTAGGAAATTAAAAGCAGATTACATATAAGGGGATCAAAAAAGGAACAAGCATTATTTAAAAAAAGAGGAAACTTTGGTATTTTATGCACAACTGACATATTGGGTTAGGCCTATGGACTATATCTGGAATATCTGTTGCAAAATTCAAAATAGGGCAAAACATATGTACAGAAACTTTCCCTGCTTAGGTGGAACAAAAAACTCAAGTAGGTAAATTAGTTTAAATCATACCTAGACAGTTTGTGCATGATCTCTGCAGTGTATTCAACCTATAATTTTCCAATCTTCCTGCCTGAATTTCATGCAAAATTGACTAAAGAAGAGCTGTTGAAAATTTTTTCGTATTAATATAACTTGTTTTTTTATATATATAACCAGATATCTGTTTTTTAAAAGGAATTTCATTTGTTTGCCTACATCAGAACCAGGTGCAAGCTGCTGCCTTCTGATTGGTGAAGGATTCTGACACATCTGCAGGATGTATCATTCTTGCAGTTACCCTTGCTTCAGATAAGGGAATAATCCCACAACACCTGGAAAGCCTTCCTCATTCTGCTCCAGCACTTTGCCTGGATCCTATTTCTGTTATCTGGCAGCTACCTGCTTTCCTTTTGGCTAGTCTTACCCACAGAGAGAAGCATTAGATAAAAGTGGCCTTTGTTATGGAAAAAAAAAAACCCAACACAAACAAATGAAAACAGCTTTAGGTGGTGTAATACTCTGCTCTTTGAAATGTCTCCATTTTGGATGGTAAATAAGATGCTTAATCTGCGTTTAATTAATCAAAACCCTTCAAATATGTTTTCATTTTTGATTCTGGGTTGTATTACATCCAGAAACAATATATTCAATGCCAACAGCAGATATGGTGGAGACAGCTGAGTTCAACCATCAAAGTGCAAACGTGTCCCTCTGATACCAAAATGCTTTTAGACTGGCAGGTATTTACAAATTCTGCAGGCGCTCCGTGGCAGGGACCTTACCTCTGCATGTCGGAGGCTGATGGCTCCACTGGCGGTTCGCCTGGCATTGAGCTGTAGAGGGTCCCTCCAGGGTGTAGCCTTTGTTGCAGGAGAAGCGCACAACATCATTGTAGTTGAAACCATCGCCTGTGGTACGGCCATAAATAGGGCTTCCAGGGTGGCCACAGGTGACAGCTGAGTTGACAAACATCAAGAAGGTACGTGTTGGAAAGAGAGCATTAAAAAAAGCATTGCAGATAAAACAGCAGAGAATCGACACTCCATGATTGAGGTCACACAATTTGCCACCTGTCATCATACTCATAATATAATAAAACTCAGGGGGTAATAAGGGGATAAGAATTCAAGTCATGAAGAAGTATAATGGCAAATTTCAGTTACCAAATAGTATAAGGATATTAATACTCACATTGGCTGTTCATGTTTTGAATACTAATTTTGGTGTTTTAATCAAAAATAGAACCACTTGGGGCATAATAAACACAAAGACAATGTAAGATTTAAAGAAAAAATGCTTTTTAACTTGAGCAGCCTTAAAGATGATCTGCTTGAGAGAAACCCAGAAATCAGATTTCTTTTCAATTAGTGAAAGAATTGCAGCTAAATCGGATCAGCTGACACGAACATAACATTCTTTGGTGTAGAGGTTAGTGAAGAAACAAGATGGCAGCATCCATTCAATATAATTTCAATTTTTTTTTCTTTTTTTGCTAAAACATTTGTAATAGCTCCCGGTTTATGTTGCCTCTTTAAAGAAAAGTCTAAACCTACAGCTAGAAGGTTTAAACTAGATTAGCTACAGTAATTACTGGGAGAGCAAAGTATATATGTATATATATATATACATAGAATATATTATAGACATGCAGACCCACAGTCGATGAGTAAGAGAAGGGTTGGTAAAGTACTGTACTTACATATACAAACTGGGAGATGTCCAGACCAGTTGTGGTCCTGCTGGCAGATCCGCACAGAGGATCCAATGAGCCTGAACCCAGGGTTGCATTGGTAGACCACTGTGTCTCTGTAGCCAAAACTTTCCCCGATAACCTGGCCATTCACAAACTGCTCAGGGATGCCACAGTGACCAGCTGTGGGGGAGGTAAAAGAAATACCATATTAACCTTTTCTTGCTGTTAATTCATTTAATTTATTTACCTTTATGATTTCCTTTATTTATTAATTTATTGCAAAAGTATAGTTTATATGCAAAACAAAATAAAATATATTGTAGTGTACTAGTTGTAATATGTAAGAAAAATATCCAGTAATAAGGTGGTGCACTCTTTGTAGGAAATAAAATGAACTTGAAAACAACAAATGCAGTTGCCCTCAATCACTCATGTAGAGCACTGATTCTGTTCAACTTTCTATCCGTGAGAACAACTGACCCTGGTCAACCACTAATAGATGATAGCTGAAGGGTATAAACACAATTCTGATGAAACTTTCACATTTAAATACAATTTGGACAGCAATGTAAGAAGCTGAAATGAGGGGGAATGTTTCGAAATATGTCTATGAATTTTAATGCAGGCAGTATAAATTAGTTTGGTCACGAAATGTAATACATTTTGAAAACATACTTCAGTTTACTATTCCTGACATGTAAAATAAAGAGTTTATTCTCACTCGGCTTAAGTTTGGAAAACTATGCTTGCATAATCTGCTATAGAGAGTGAAGCCCATCTGAAATCTTTAAAGATCTTTGCTCATTTTTGCTTCTAAGTCACAATAAACCTCTTTTCAAAAAGAAAGATCTCTTGCTGAGACTTTAACTGCCCTTTTAACACTAAGAAACATTATTTCCGTAATTCAATCCAGCACACAGAAATTCAGTGGAGCATTTTATCATCACACTCCATTCAAGACAAGCACAATTCTGTGAAGATAGTGCTGAAGTAGGAGACTTTATCACAAGGTGCTCAGCTATGTTAACCTCACGATTCTGATTACAAGCGAAGCAAAAGGTGCCCATTTTATAAACTGATCAAACCTTGAACTAAGCCTGAACTGAACTGAATTGGTGCTACAGACCCATTAAAATGACTAATTCAACTAATGTCAAGAAAACCTTCAGACTTTGCTTCAACAAGAGAGAGTTATTTTGATATTGTGGCATGTTAGAATCACAAGTATTATTACTGAATATTGGATTTCATTGATGCACAAACATAAATTACTTTATAATTGTGAAGTTAACAAAAAAATTTATATATTTTTACTAATAAAAACCTAACAGTTGTATTTAAGCCTCCCTCCAAATCAACTCACATAAAAAAAGGATGATGGTTTCTTTGTTTTAAGGAAACAAATATGTTTAACCATCAAGCCTGATCAGCCTCCCTGTTAAATCATGTGACTATGTTTTACAGTAGCATTCTTATGTTCAGGTGATGCAAAGAAGCATTTTGCACAGAGAGCAAGGTTTTGGTCTTCATGCTAAAATATTTTTTAGCCTACATGGTCTTATCTAACAGGAACACCTTGTGCAACCCCTGAGAGTTTTTTTTTTTAAAGATTGCCCTAAATAGAGCTCCATTCATCTTTGAATCAGCTCTGACCAGGTTCCCTAAACCTTGGGGAGGAAAGCTTCCCCGTCCAAAGGATGCTGTGGTTGCAGCATCTCCAAAGTTACAAAGAGTCTCTTGATAGTTTCTGTGATGTACGTATATGCTCAGCCTATAGGTTCAGTTGGACAGCATTGGTTGGTGACTTTTGCAATCAGGCCATACTCTTTTCATCTTCAGCCGATGGGTTAAATGGTGCTCTTTAATGTGTTGAAAGCATGTATTTAATGTCTAGATCTGACATGTGGTTTATTTTCTTTGGTCGTCTTGAAGCTGTTTATTCAATGTTCTCCAGGAAACCTGTGAGGTCTTCACAGAACAGCTGAATTTATACTGAGCTAAAAAAAAGCACATATGTGGAACCCATCTACTGTAAAGACAACTTCTGAAGGGAACAGGTCTGCAACATTTTACATGCCACACCTTTCACTGTGTCCTTTCCAAACATAAGTGAAAATAATGTATCCTTTTCTTCTTTCACATATGAGCAACTTTGTCTTTTCCATCACAAAATATCCTAACGAAAGAAACCGAAAGTGTGATTGTAACACGACAAAATGAGATAAGTTTTGTTTGTTCTTAGAGTGTAAAACTGTGATAAGATATGGTAAGCAAGGCTGTCACACATAAATACTCAAACTAAGTTTAAAGATTTAACTCTGAGTACATCTTGAAAGATGTTCAACTCATTGAGATGGGTTGTTGCTATACATTATCAAATTTACAAAAAATGAATTTAAGCGGTACAACTTTTGGGCAGCATTACATATAGTCGTAATCTAAATCTCTGCAGGTAGTTGCTAAAGGTGCTTGAACATTTGGAAAACAAATGGTTCATTACCTTCTCTGCAGGGCTCTGTAACAGTAAAAAGTGCAACGGAGGCCTCAGTGAGAGAGAATGTAATGTCAATAGTGGACGATAAAAAGTAAAATCATCCAGAGTTTTTATTGACACTGGCCGTATACTCATAGCAACAGAGGCAATTATAGCAACCTACTGGTTCGCCATCTGTTTCTTTTCTAGTTTGCCCAACCAAAGAAGCTCATATTCAGTCTAAAAAGCTTGCCAGCTGTCTCTGACCTAGGTCAAGAACATTTAGAACGTGCTTACCCAGACACTGTGTGTCCATCCCGCTCCAAAGTCCAGACAGAAGACACTCTCTTACTGTAGATCCGGTTAAAATATAACCAAGGTTACAGCTGAAAATAGCCGATGCTCCAAAGGTAGTTTGTGTCCCGATTTTCTTCCCATTAGGAGGAGTAGGAAGATCACCACAGGAAATGACTGCAATACGATGAAAAGGACGGTAGAAGAAGAGGAAGGGGGTAGAGGAGGAACCAGAAGAGTGAGTAACATAAAAAGCCAGAATAAAGGATGAGGTGGAGGTTGGCTTACATCTTTAGAGTCAATGGGAGAGCACAGTCATTTACACCCATCTTACCGACCTTAATGCAATAAAAGCTGACCTGTACTATTTCACTGGGAAGATAATGATGGTGTTTTCCTTTGTCCAAACATCTTTCATCACATTTGCTGGCATCTTGTTCTGCCATTACACAAGCCATTCAGCTCTTTGCCTCAAAAAAAAAAAAAAAATGCAGTTCCCATGGCAGCATAAAAAGCATCTGGGTGCTTTGATGCAATAAACAATATCTAACACTGACTGGGAGCAGAATAGCTGAAGAAAACAGGAGTTCTTCAGTGGGATAATGCTGAGCTAAAATATGAAACTGGTATGTCTTCTTAAAGCCTTTTAAAATATACTGAAAACTAAGTTTTTTAAATCATTTTTCGCATATCATTTTATTGAAAAGCTGAAAATATGAACTGAATAGACTGAATATATCGCAAGTAAATCTGACACAGGGTGAAATATTTTGACAAATACAGATGAACACTTTTTTTAAGGAAATTGTTTATTATAGGCAATTTTTTAATCAAATATAAGTATTTTTTAAATAATAATATTTTTCCCATATTCATTTATTACTTATTAATACTTCAAATGTAGGAGATTGACATGATCCACTCCCCACTTTCCCTACAGCAGCATATTAAAATGTATTTCTTTTACAAAGGTTCGGCTTTTTTTGTACATATGAGTGTTTAATAGCTAATTTAAAACCATTTAGATGCGACAAAATGCCACAAATGCTAATACTGTAGGAATAATGCTTGAGCCACCCTAAAAACGTTTTTATTCGTTTTGCTAAAAGCACCATATGTTAAAGAACCTTATGGATGAGGAATATATTACAACAGCCGAAACATATTTGTAAAACTCATCATTCTTCCAAAAAGATGGTGCCTCCACTTGATGGTAAGATATTTCTTTCATTTTACATATGCAGACTTTGATTATATATCATAAATTGAATTTGCATTTCATTCGCAATGTATGTGATGTGTTATCCTTAATTCTTTTACTTTTCAACAACTTTAAAGTCATCTTGTGGAAAATATCAAAATAATCTTTGGTTCAAATTTGTGACTATTTACACAATAGAAAATGTATAATGTTACATACGATGGTTGTCAGTAACAAGCCCAGACAGAAAAATTATGACTTACAACCCCCTTTTCACTCAATGTGTTATAATTTATAACACGTACATTAACATTGGTCAAAAGCTGAATCTGTTATTGAAACAGTCAACATCCAATCACACATAATGATACCTTTAGTAACATTTCTGATCAGAGTCTAACAGCTGTGATAATCATCCACTTTACCATTTTACAATTTAGCCTTATATAAATCACTTCCTGTCTTCCTGTTTCATAGCACAAGGAAGTTGGAATAACAAAAGCTACCCCTTGGTAAAGTTACCCCCAAACTGCTTTACTTGACATCAATTCAACAAGTACACTGTTTAAACTTTGGGTGTTCCAACATGACAACAATGCTAAACAAATATCAAAACCAATTTTATAAGAATTATAAACCAGATTAACTAATCCACAGTTAGTATTGAGAACTTTGAATATGTGCAGTTTAAAGAAAGTCTACAAAAAACTATACATCCAGACTTTTTTGTTTTCTAAAAGTCATTTTCAAAAAAGAAACGACACTAAAATCTACAAAAACGTTTTTCACTGGCCCCTGTATTTAGTACTCACTTCTACATCGAGGTCTCTCATTTTTCCAACTCCATGCTCCATTGGCTAAGCACTGGATGTGGGCGGGGCCAACTCGATAATATCCAGGGTTGCAGGTAAAGATTATTTTTGTTCCATACTCATAATGCGAACCATTGACTATTCTCCATCTCCCATGGTCCAGAGAGAAGGAACTAAGGCTGGGGCAGGACATTACTGGCAGGTGAAAAACACAGAAGGTTGAAGAGGTTAGAAGCAGAGCAATAAACCCACCAAGATGGAATGAAAATTTCCTTTTAATCCAACAGGTTATTTTGAAATTCTGCTAATGTTTGACAGAGAGATATACACAGACAGGAGTAAACACCGGTCTCAGAAGAAAACAATGTTGTCAATCAAGATTTGCTCTGACTGCACTGGAATATCAAATTCCTACCCTTCTGTGAACTACAGATTTCATGTCAACTATCATTCAAATTTCTCATCATATTTTAAAAAGGTAATGTTTTATAATACATGTTTAAATCATTGTCTTCTCCATTATAGACCTATTCCATAATTTCACGACAGATGGTTTAGTTAAACTATCATTCTCTACGAGGTTTCAGAAGAATATTTTCCAGAAGAAGGAAACTACGTGGAGGTTGATCAAGATTATAGCACTCAATAAATTTGGAAAGATTTATGAATGCTCTTCATTCAGAGAAAATAATTTCCTACCACCGTCTCTTAGCTCCTTACTGCACATCAATGTTTTTTTTTTTTTAGATTACCACATCTTCCTAAATCACCCTCCATCCTCCCCTTCCATTTCAATCCTACTTGCAGCCTCTTGCACTCACCGATGCATCGGGGTATCTTGTTGTGATTGCTCCAGGTGCCGTCTGGCTGGCAGACTGTGGTCGTCAGTTCTTTGGAGGAGAGCCGATAGCCGCTGTTGCAGAAGTAGGTCACCCGTGTGCCGACGGAGTAATCAGCAGCAAGCACACCTCCGTTCGCTGGAGCACTGGGCACACCGCATGACACAGCTAGAGGCGGCAAGAGGACCATTGTCAGCACATGTTTATGCAGAGCAGAAGACATGGATTAGATAGACTCCTAGAACAGATACACGTCAGTTTGACAGATTTATTTTCATGCAGGAAAACACATGTTAATAACAGTTTATATAAGAAGCCATTTCTTTGACTTTCTGAGCATAACAGTTGCAGGGAGT
>JAUZNJ010052493.1:7409-30029 GCA_034780135.1 Jordanella pulchra | reverse complement strand
ACAAACAGGCAATTTACTGAAGTACCTCTGTACAGAGTACATTCCTGGGACATTAACTGAATTCACACCAGAAACTCCTAATGTCTGCTTTTTTTCATTGTTTTGTTTAGTGAACTTTGCTCTGATATTGTCCTTTTGAAAGTGAACTACTGCTTGTAAAGAAAACCATGCATGCAACTGTTTATCCCACTGGACAAAACACTGACCTGAAAATGGAGAAAACTATCATTAAAGTCCTGCGTGCTGCATTTCTGTCTCTCATATTTGTGCTTCTAGTACAGCTACAAATGATTGTGCCAAAAGCACCTCATTAAAGAAAGGTTTTGTGAAGTTCTATATCTACCTTTAATGGCATCAGCAAATGTGTGCTGCAAACAAAGGGAGGTGACATGCTCTGCTATTTAAACGGGACAAAACGTGGCAGAAATGAAGACACATTTAAAAAGATAATACAGGGAAATATTCTTTTAAACCTCAAAGTTTCATATATAATTTTGAGAAAGGAAAATCTGTCTTTCTGAGCAAAACAATTTGTGCCTCATGATTATGACATTATTTCATTCTTGATTTTTAAAGATTTAGGTAGGAAATGTTTTTTCTGTCAGCATGAAATATTTCAGGTAAGAAAATGTTTTCTCTTTCTCTTTCAGTTTTTACTTATGTATCATCTGTCAACATATCTACTGTTAGCAGATTTGGGTAAATAAATGGTCTATAGGATGCTTGACTGTAATTGCAGCCTGATTGTATTAGTATCTTATTTTCTCATTTCCACAGCTACAACCCTGAAGTGTGGTTAAACCCTTAATGGTTAAAAAATGCAGTAAATAATCCTTAATGCAGAAAAAAAAGACAATTTAGTTGCTAATATAAAGCCAGCTAACCTGGAGACATAAACAGAGTAAAATTTACTCTAATTAAAGAAAGCTTTACAGATTATATTCAGTACCTCTCTGAAATGTGTAAAATTACTCTTTAAGATAGAGATAAATAATTTGTGAAATGCTTTAGCATTCTGAAGTCTGACTTTTTAAAACCTCATCAAACCAGAGAAGTCAAAACTAACATGCTGGAGAAAACGGAACTTTTACCAAAGCTTCAACTTCTATATTTTTTGCTTATGTATCTGAAAATTTGCCTCCGCTCTTATTCAAAATATAATTTTTTGGCCACCAGCAAAGAGGTTTTTTACAAGCTAAAATGTTTTTTTGCACTTAAAATAAAGGTGAGCGACTCAGAAAATGCTTTAGAATGGTTCTTGAACCTGCATATAATACACATTAAAGTGCTGTCAGTTTATTACCAACTTAAACTCATTCATGACTAGACCTGCATAATGACAAGGGTATCCGATGCACCTGGTGTGACTAACATTTAGATGAGAAAGTGACAGAAATACAAATAGCCAATCACTTCACTGATGGTCTCCTTTATTTGGTTAACAGTTGGGGAATGCCTGTGCCTATCTACACTCTAAAAAGAAAAAGCAGCTCCAACTTAAATGAATTGCTTCAATTGGTTACAAGTGAATTAAGTTTGCCCAACTTAATTTATTTAAGTTTTCAACTTCTAAACTTAATAAATTAAGTTGGATCAACTTGATTAAATTACTTGTTAACAATTGAAGCAATTCATTTAAGTATGAGCTGCATTTTCTTTTTAGAGTGTACAAGTTAGCTTAGAAAAAATGACATCTACCTGAATGTTTACATGCATTTTCAGTAGAAAATTTTGTCACAAACTGCATTTTACTACTGTGGCAATTTACAGGGAGATTGGGTTGGAGAAATAGCTACTTAAAAATCCCTCCATAGGGTGCCAGTTTGTTAGGTGTCAAAGCTGCTCGAAGACATTATTTCTCTGGACTTTGTCCTTCTTGTTAAATAAATCTCCTTATAAATCTTTACTTTATGAATTTCAATTCATGCTGGGGGCTTTGTTAATACAAATCGTTGTTGTTTTTATGTAGTACGCTGTCGCCTGGGTTTGGCAATCCAAACACAATATCCTCACTCTTCTGCTACTCATGTCCTCAGCTTCTTTGTGGTCATGTATTTTCACAGTGTTATATATATTTCTTTAATCAGAAATACAATATATAAGTTTTGTGAGCCATAAGCCTTAGAACAGCTAAAGAGCCTGACTTGCAAAAATATTGATATGCCCTTTATAAGAGTAGTTCAAAAGAGATTCATCTTTAAGCCCTTTGGGGCCAAAGTTTAAAGGCTAAAAATCTGACATCATCATTAAGTTACATATCAATTATCAAGGCCTACACCCATAACTCCTGTTTTTAAAAACATACTTTACGTTTATTCTCACAATTTTTATAGCCCTCTAATGGCTTACTAAACCTATTTATAATAATTAAAATATAAGATTTTTCATGCATCCCTCTATTCTAAATAAATTATTATAGTGGCAAATCCTTGTCAAATGATAAAACAGACTAAAAGAAAGTCATATTTTAAAGTAAGTATGGGGAGAATTTGTCCTCAACAGAATAGCATTAATACATTTCCCTTTGAATAATATATTTAAACATTCATCATCCACATGTCTGAGTAAAATATTTTTTTTCAGTTATATTTTTGTAAAACAATTTCTGAGACAGAAAAATATCTAAAAATTCTATATCACTTCATAATGTTGGCTAAAAATGTAAAGACTAAAGCTCTATTTTGTAAAGGAAAACAGAATAAAGGATTCTGACATGAGAATGGATCTGTTCTTTATTTGAAACCCGCTACACCCACAACCCATTTAAAATCTGTTATGTTTCTTTTTTTTTTCCTTAAGTTAATATCTGGGGTTGATAGCAAATCATTTAAAACAGCATTTTTTTAAAATCTAGATGCAAATATCAACAAATTCATTAGAGGGCATTAAACTGCACTGACTGCATTTGCACTGCAACCCCTCATTAGTCAAAAACATAATTTGTGCAATTCTGCTGCTTAGTTTTTCCCATTTGCACAGAGCAACTCAATATGTCAGAACTCATCACATCTGTAAACGAGCTCTAATGAGCCTTGGAGGCAGGCTTTTGGACAGAAAGCAAACACTAACAAAAGTTAAGCTTGAATCCAATCTAGTATTCTGACTACGTTTGCTCACATCACCCTGAAAAATTGTGAGTTAAGCACTACAGACTTACTGTCTGTCACCCGGCTTAGATGTCAGTGTTTTTGAAAAAGTAAAAAAAAAAAAGAACAGACACGTAAACGTCATTTACAGGCACCACAGACTTCTAAATCTGCACAGACATCATTTCATCAGAAGTGCTGTGATGCTGAAGAGGCCCTTTTCCTCTTCTTGTGATTATAAGCCCTCATTCTCTATGCTGTCTTTTCGAGCAGCTGTCCAAACAGAGCTGAGTTTACTCAGGTACTTGTCCTTGATGGAGAAAGCCTCAGTGCATTAGTTAATGCTACAACAGGGCGTTTGTCTAAATCCTGACCCACTTTTAGTGTCTGTGAGCTTTCAGGATTTAGATCAAGCAATATCAAGGGAGATAAATGCCATGCTGCCTAACAGGCTGTGTGTGGAGTGTGTCATGAGGCAAATGAATTAAGCACATATCAGAGCGAGGGGGGAGGGAAGGGTGGATACCTTGTATGGATGCTTGATATCCACTTCCACCTAAAACAATAAGAAAGCAATGATTTATGGCATCAAATATGACGTGTTAGGTATGCAGGTTAGGCACATCAAACATGTTGTGATATCTGGCCTAATGAGCAACTGAATTACTGTTTTGTAAATCAAATCTGAACACACAAACTCAAAAAGAAGTCACTTATGAACATTTATTTGAACAGTAGGCACCTTGTATTGCTTCTATCAATCTCAGCTGTTAATTACCATATGCCATATTTAGAGCTAGAGTGAGCACCATTTATTATGAAGACCTGGGGAAAATGACTAGAGGAGAACCTGCACGAAGCAGCAGGAGGATTTACCAGCAGGCTTGTAAACTGGCTGTGACATTTGGCCAGGATGCCTGCAGTGGGCTCGACTTTCTTAATGGACTACCATGTTCCTGTTGGCAGTTCGAGGTGTAAAATTTATTACAAGAACTGGGTACAGAGTCGGGTTGTGGTAAGTAAGGTCAGAAATGACCAGAGAGGCCAGACAAAAATAGCTCTCCATTTCAGTCGTTTGCATTTTTCAAAATTAAACAGAAGAAGATAATAATGGATAAAATAAGTATTTGAGAAGTCAGTGATTTTAAGTAAATTTATTTCTGAAGGAGATCTTGACAAAGCTACACCATTAGTCAGTAACAGAAGTGTAATAAAAGATAACAACAAATAAACACATTCAAAAATAGTTTCTAAAGGGAGATTTAAGAAAATGTTTCAATCAGTGTTTAAAAAGCAATCCTGCCCATAATTAATGTAAGTAATGTCAACTGATTCAATCCTTATGGTCTAAACAAAGGTTTATCAAAGCCAAGGATTCCCACAAAAAGCATTTCATGATCAGAAAGAGCAAAAACCTATTTTAAATCTGCCTGACTTTATTGTTACAAAACAAACTGATGCAATTAGGAAGTTAGATGAATATTAAGAAGAGTTGTCCAAGAGCTGAGGACTACTGGGAGAGTTTCAGGAATGGAAATAATGCAATGATCTCTATACCCAATCAATGCACTTTACTCCAGTACTTAAGACAGTGCATGTTAAAACTTTTCTAAAGTCCTTGTATGTGTAGATTACGGTGTATTTTCCTTTATCTGTTGTGATTTTCATGCCAACATTTCGAAATACATTTACAGGAAAATTGTAACATATTGAAAACTAATTTTCTACGATGTATTGTCATACAAAATGACATAGTTTTCATGTGGACTAAAAATGGCTTATCCTCCAAGCTGAAAATACATCTTGGATATAATTCTACAGTTGTAATAAGTTGTAATAAAAATCCCAAAGACATTTTATGGACCAAGCCTGAACAATAGCACTTGCAAATGTAATAGTCCATTTGGTCTTCAGCCAATCCTCTGCAAAGTATTCCTGTAAGACAAACAAAGGAAATAAATTAATGTCTTTTACTGAGAGGCTCATATCAGCTAAATATTCAACAGATAATTTACAAAACTATTTAAATATTCTGGGAAATTGCTTGGAATTATACACAGTCAATGTGCATCTAAGACTCAGGCAAACAGGCAAGCCCTCCCCTATGTGAAATAATTTTCCAACCTGCAAGCTGTGAAGCATTTTAATTCAAATATATTTTATTCTAAGTATTGGTTAAAAAAAATAATTTTGAAACTCTTTGGCTAACTAATTAATTCCCAAAGTTGAGGTTGTGACCCAAAATGGGGTAATGGATAATGGATCAACAAGTATGGAGTCTTAAAACAATAACTGTGATTACAAGGCATATTTCTGTTAAAATATATGGAAACTTCACTTAAAAACTGACAAACCAAACATATTATTTTTTATTGTATTATTATTACTAATATACCTACGGTTAATATATTTTTGAAATTGTTTTTAATCAAACATACTTCAGTTCAATAGTCTACTCTGGTAAAATTTTTATGGGAACCTCTGGTCTAGATTAAGCCTTAAAATCAGTCAACCCTGTGTTACAGATAATTTACCTTTCATTAAACACGTGTATTTTTGCATAATTTGCTATTTAATTACAAATCATTATCTAAGAAATTAATTTTGCTATTACACAAACTAACTACAACATACGTTTGCCCCTCCTAGACATCACAAGTGTGCTGCTAAATTTGGTAAGTATGATGGCAAAGTTGAAACACTGATGGATCCAGACAAACCAGTTATCCCCAACATGACTGCTGCTGTAGTACAACATTTATCATCAAGTTTTTACTGCAAAAGGCAGAGAGTGAGTAGTAATAGCAAAAAAAAAATGACAGTAAAAAGGCTTGTGCAACAACTGCAAAGTGTTTTCATCTAATTGATGTAGAAAGAACAAAGTTTTTCGACTTCAAAAGAAACTAAAGTGCAGAACTCCTGGGAAGTCTGCAGTAGTGGAAAATACCCCCACAGAAATTATGTTTCGCCTTTTCCACATTAATCAAGCCCACTTGAAAATTTTGACCCATCACAGAACTGTTTTAAAAGATCAGAAAATAAAGTATTACCCACACGATGTATTAAGAAAGAAACAGCGAGAACTCAAACTAGAGCTGCAATTAAAGGATATTATTCTTCACCTGCAGCTATGGGAGAGATAACATGAAAAACTATGGGCTACTTGCTGGGTATGTGCAGGCCTTAAGCATTAAAAACGATACATGGTAGATTATTAATTAAACATAAAAGTACAAAGCCGCACGAAAACAAGGGAACTTTGAGAACACAGCACCAGCTTTAGTTCTGTACAAGAATCTGGCTCAATTCCCAGACTGCCGCTTACTCACCAGGGCACTGCAAGATACCCCCTGCTCCCTAAGGCATGGGTTGAATGCACAATACACATATCATTGTGCTGTTCATTTGTTATGACCAATGAAGTTGCTATTATTTGTGATTATATAATTTTTTTGTCAGCCTGACACAATCTTTCCATCGATAACACTGCAGATGAGAACATTTGTAAAAGGTAAATCCATCCCTTTAAGTATTTCTATGATAAAGTTTTAAAATATTCATGAAAAAAGGATGTAACAATATGTCCGAATTGATTTTGATGAGCATGATAAATAACACTCGGGTCCTTGGTTTAGGGCAGTTTGAGCCTCGGGTCTGATGTTTGGGGTTGGGTGTGCATCAAATGTAGTTGGGTAATTCCCCTCAATCTACTGGCTGTCTCTTTGTGAATCCCCTGGTTATAATCTGTCAGATAGTTTACAAGATCCAGGGTGACATTTTTGTATGGAGAAGCAGCTTTTAGTCCCAGACAATCAACTCGTCCTTGAAATAGATATAGAGCTAAGATAAAGCATCTCGCTCTTACCTAGACCCTTCCAGACAAGCTTTTATTATGTTTTGAACAAAAAATGCACAATTATTAAAGCAAATAAGAGACTTAGCACAGGACTTGGCAGGCATCATTTATTTGTTTGCAGTCGCATAGCAGAACTGGCGCGTACTGAGTGCTGCACACTGAGGATGTCTAGCTCTCTCCCAGCAATTTTGAACACGAGCAGATGGTATCATTACATGACCACAGAATGTGTTGATATTAGCTCAAGCTGTGGGAGGTTTATTATCAATCATACATATTTATTTTCATTTGACTTTCAGAGGACATGCCATTAATAATAATTCAACAGCAGTATTTCCCCAGAAATAAAAAATATATTTTGGTGTTAGATTATAGTCCTTTACAGGATGATTTGCAGAAAAAATAAATAAAAGTGACACGATGGTCATATCTATGCTAATTGATGAATAAAGTCAGTGGAGGTTCTTGTATAAGAAAGGCATGGCTTCTCCACTAAACCAGACACACTTCCCTGACAAAGCACAACTTTACATCAAGAAAGCCCATAATAACTCATACCTCTATCAGATTTTGTTTAAAGTATGTATATTCTTTAATTTGACCAAACTTTATTTTATCTGATTAGAATTGATATAAGCACTTTAGAGTTTCCCAGCATGAATAAAATCTTTTAGCAAATCAAGGAGTGTTTAAAGGAGCAATGACCTGGAAAATCTGTTCCTCCTCTGTTATTTATGTAATTCCTGGAAGGGTGCTAGCATTAGTCAGCCAAGCCTTAATCACTTCCCTCTCTATTCCACCAAAAGGGGCAACTTCAACAGTCAGAGACTCACCTGCAGGTAGTCGGTACAGAAGGGGTTGCTGCTTTTCAAACTTTTTATCTATTGTGTAAAAGAAAGAGAAACAATGGGAAACAAACAAGGATAAACTTTTTTTCCCTGAAATTATTAAACATTAATTTAAAGACAATTTCAGAAGGTTTGTATAGGTAAAATATCAGGTTATGACTCTTTTAAAATAAGGGTTAGGTAAAGGGTGCCAGGAGGTTCCACAGATTTAGAGCTCCTCAAGACAAAAGTAATTGGAAAGAAGCAAAAAAATTAATCAGCATTTTTTAAAAGAGATTTGATTGGTGAAATGAAAATAAAGGTATTTCCGCATGTTTATTTCACAAATTTTAATACAATATACAGAATAAAACAGAACAAAAATTGCAGTTTAAAATCTAGCTCTTTAACAACTGGGGGCCCATCAGTTTGCAGGAAGTTTTACCTACAATGATCATATGCAGTCTAGGCCCCCAAAATAAACTGTTTCTTGCAGTACCTACACAGTGCAAAACTCATTCCCATTGAGTGGATGTGCAAACAAGTAAAATAAAACACTTTATCCTCACTCATTGAAGACTTAGCTCTCAGTTAAGGTCACGGTGGGCATACAGTTCCAACCCCAGTTTCTAAATCTGAATGACTGTCGGATTTTAACATACCAGCTGTTCAATCAGTCAAGGGTCACTTCAAGGATAGAGGGCAATGTTCTCTTTCACAGAACAGGCATTAGATGTGTTAATGTTTGCAACAGTCAACCCTAATGAAACAAGGTTGTTGTCTAAGGGGACCTCAACCTAAACTATACTACATTGCCATCTATTGTCTATTGATTCCTATGTTTAAATCACTTCAGTGGTCACTGTTGCGTAAAATCTAGCAGTTATACAAGGAAAGTACTGCTACAAACATTTTTTAAATGATAATAAATGGATTAAATTAAAGTCAGAAGAATTCCAATCCCAAAATTGACCCAAATTATTAAATTTGCCTGATTGCATTGTGGTTTTATTACCTAAAAACTAAATTATATATATATATATATATATATATATATAAATTAACTATGGAACATTCTAGAGCATTATTGAACAGATAAGTGTGCATATTTTTTAAAGTTGGTGTGGATTCAAAACAACATTGCCAGAGGTGATAGACTTGGCAAGGGAGCAAAATAAACAGCTGCCAGTGTTTTACTGTACCTCGGGATGCTGGCTAGGCATGCCTAATGGACAAGATTCACCACATAGTCCATGCGTGGATTGATGACAAACAGATGTAATACTCTATGGACCCTAAGCACCTTAGAATATATTCCTTGTACAAAATAAACAAACAAAAAAATGTTATAACTATTTGGATTTTTGCATATCAGATAAATTTTTATCTTTGGCATGCAGTTAAAAAAATGCAGACTATGGTTGCAGTTGGACAATGGTTGGTCGTGAAAATGAAGCAGACTGTGTTTCTGGCATGAACTGTTTCCTGATGCATGGACCACCTCCAAATCAGAGGTGCACAAAAAGTTTGAACTACAGACATAATTCATGTATTTATTTTTTTAGTTTGCTTACAGAAATAAGCAAATAAGCAAACAGATTAGACGAACAATTCTCTATAAATTAAAAATATCTAATTGAATTTGTATTGCATTTTGTGTCAAGCTCCTCTCCTTTTATGTTTTTTTTTGTTGCTACGTAAAAGTTACAATATTGAATTAAGAGCTCATTGCTACATAATACATACATATACACGGTTATTGTATAACACAGTTATTTCCAATAAGCGAAATACCCTATAAATAAGTTTACAAAAGAATTCAAATGTTCACATTCAGAAGTTCTTCTGTTCTTCTCCTAATCAATAAAAGGTTGTAGGTCATTATCTAAAAAGTGTTTAATTAATAAATACCTACCCAAGGACCTTGTCTTTTGGTGAAGATTAAAATGTCTGAGAGTAATCTTCCATCTTGAGCCAGGTGTCTTCTGTAAGCCCTAGATGGAATTACAAAAACAAATTTAGTATGTACCACACATAAGAAGACAGTCAAGCCAGGGCCAGGTTTCCTGCATTTTTTTTGGATAGCAGTTTTGCTTCTGTCAATCTGCCTCAGTGCAGATGTGGCTACAGTGCAGCTGACCACATTCAGCGTGTAAAGCCCTTTAAGGTCTTTAAACTTGATAAAGTGCTATATAAATTAAGGGAGTTTACCATTTTCCTGTATTTCATTCACTTTTATTTATACATGTAATCTCATTTAGACTGGTGTTCTCATTTATAAGAATGATCATAAAACAAATTCAGATTTTTTTGGGAAAATGTTAATTGTAAAGCATGGACAGTCAGAACTAAAGATTTACCACTGATTGCTCTGATTAAAGTTTTGTGGTTTATGTACATAAATAAAAACCAATATATCAACAAATAGATATCCTTAACATCTTGGGGGCAGTAGGGATGATCAATTAAAAGTTGTAAGATTTCCTTCTGCATTTCTATGTTAATTAAATTCCTAAATTAGACTTAACATAACTAAGCATAATTCAATGCCAATATTTCCTGTTGGAAAGTTTTTTCCAAGTTATGCTTTAGCTTATTCAGCATTGTCATCTTCAAAATAACAAACCCAAATTGGATATTTTTATGTGCCATAATTTTTATTTTATGTGCCACAAATGGTTCCCTTTTTTTTTTGTTTATGTATCCTTTAAGGTTCAGAATCGGGCTGCCCACTAGTCGATTCTCCTACTTCAAGGAAAACGTCCCTTCAAAATAAAGCAGATACTAAAACCAATGCTTCATCCTTTGCTCCAACAGCTTTGCTCATAAATCCTTTCATGCGTTATCAGCACAACAGAGCAACTAAGGTGTAAGTTCACAAGCGTTTTCAAAACGGCGTATGCATTTGGAACAAGGTTTGTAGAGCAGAAGAGGAATTATGACTGGATCAGCAGGTATGTGGCCTAAGGGATTACATTTTACAGTATCTGCAAAATTACCTGACAATATTTTGAGAAGAAATAATCTGCAAACAGATGCAGAAAACAAAGAAGCCTTGCAGACAGAAAAAGAGGTTGAAATTAGCTAAAGGTTAAGAAACAGAGAAAGGAATTTTAACATTAACATAACAAGGAACTTCCACTCTTGTTACTTAATACGAATTCACACATTTATATTGAAATGTTTCTTTATAAAACAAATTTTATATTGGTACTTTGGTGTCTCCCTTTAGAGGTCTTTATCATTGTTTTAAAGTTCTCCCAAATCCAAATATTTTTTTACTATTCATTATTTTTAGAAAGTTGTTATCAAATATCTTTATTGATTAAAGTTTAATTCCCTACTTATTGTTACATTCTGTTCTCTGTGTATTTGAGCTAATCTACCAGATATGTGTATATTCCCCCCACTTTGATTTATAGTTTCCATTGAAGCTAGCTGAGTTCCTCTGTGCTGATTAGTCACCTTTCCTTAAGTTGCCAATTTTGCTTTCTTCCACAGCTGTTTCAAATCCCCTTAATAGCACACCTGCATTCTCATCCCTTTCCACTGTATATTAGCTCATTGGTCCTTTCGGTTCATTACCATTTCCTCCCATTACTCTGCTTATGCTCCATGTCCTGTTCTCCTCTTTCACACTCTAAGGGTTTCTCAGTTTTTTTGTTTTTTTAATAAAGATCTTTAAAATTATCATCTCAGGTTCATGTGTAGGTTTTGATCCAACCATCAACATACAAAACTGACAGTTTACCTTTTATTGTCTCTCTTTGAAGTGAATTTATGTTGTCTTTTTTGGTTTGGTTTTTGCTACTCCTTAATTGTTTTGTTTTTTTTCAAATGCTCTCACCTAATATGCAACTCAAGTGTATTTAACTGATATTTTATGCAAGAGACCAAAGCAAATAATGTAGTAGTGAATTAGAATTAAAAGTATAAACACTGTTCTGTTTTTCCTTTTGCAGGTAACATTTAAAATGCACAGCCTAGCTATTATGTCTACTCTCCTTGATACCTCTAAGACAATTTGCTGCAACTAACTGTCTTCAAGTTACCTAAAAAATAAATAAATAAATAAAAGCTCAATCTACATGTAGTTTTATCTCAGGATCAATCCAGCTGTTCAGCGATGGTCTTGAAAATTTGTACATTATCAAAGATCATAATCAGAAAAGGAACATAGTATAAGTTTAAAAATAAATTTGGTTCAATAACAACATTCACAAATTAAGAAATTCAAATTGTACATAAAGGACTTCCAATTTGTTATCAAGACAACTGTTATGGTGCATTCAGATTGACCGTGGTGGCTGCACTGATTTCCGCAAGCCCTTCAGGGAGTTCACCGCTTTGCATTTTTGATGCACAGTATTTGCACCGTGGACCGCGTCGTCAAATTGAAGGAGCTTCAGCTGCATGAAGCTGACAGGTCACCCATGTAAAAAAACTCAGCAATTAGCCTGAATGGTTAGTGCTTCATTTGTGCAGGCTTTTGCAATTAAAATGGTGGTCAACTATCCCCCCTAATAAGCTATGAATTTAATAAAAATAATCAGTGCTACTTGATTTGTGCAGGTAAAACAGTTGTTTGTGCCAACTTGGATGCAATTATTTTTGATTCGCTGAAGAAGTCGTCATCCCAGCAGACATTGGTACTTATGGTGTAACACATCTGCATCCCTGGCACCTCCTTTTCAACTCAGCTGGTATTTGTGGAAGAAGTTGACGTATTATTTCAGCTTTAGAGATAGCAATGAGATGCTCCTGGGAGTAAAAAATCAACCTGCTATGGTTGCTGTGGTTACGCTTCATAACAAATTTCCAAAAAGGGACAAAAATATTAGTAAAATCCCTCCAGTTTCACAGCACTCAACAACCGAGGCGAAAAACATCAGAAAAACGGAATTCTGCTCCAAAAATGGAGGAATGAAATTTTCTTAAAAAAGAATATCAGTCAAGCTAGAAAAGTAACTCCAACACACAGCCACTTTGTGCAGTGCAATTCTAGAACTAGAATTAGAACAAGAGCTCTGCTCTCTCCATGCAGTGCCGCTGTTTGACAACAATCTAGTTCACCGTTTGCCACTTCACTGCCCTTTCCCGTGGGGTTTGCATAGGAATTCGATGTGAATCCACGCCCGGTCTGAATGCACCTTGAGACCTGCACTACAGAAATATGTCCTTGGTGGAGGATTAGCTGTAAAAAAAAAAGCCATTAAAGCTTCGAAGCAGAAGTGGAAGAAGGATTTCTAGTTTGATGAGTGAACTTTTTCATTCTTTGGCAGAAAGTTAACACTGAACCTAAACATGAGTATAATATGGTGTGGGCAGCATCATCAAACCTGGAAGAAATCCGGATGGTAAGGCATGAGTTACCTTCACCCCACTGTCAAGGATAAAAACTGAAAATACAGAGAAAACACAAAATTAATCCTTTTTTATAAAGTGTGTTATGTGGTAAAAATGCCAAAAATGTGAAAATATGTTAACAGACTTAATGTTGTTTAATAATGAGTCTTAATCAGGTGTTGTTGACCTTGAGTTCATGTTGCTGGAAACAAATGTATGAAACCATTTTTTTTTATAGATTTATGTTTCGAAATAGTGTGTAAATAAAAAGTACAGCGTTTTCCTTTTGGTTCACAGTTGTTTGTCTATACATTGTTTGTATGATTGCATTTTCACAGAAGGTGGATTTATTTTTATCTAAACTTTGAGAGCTGATAAAGCTTCACCGAGTCATTTACAAGTGAACAAAATAATTACACAAAATTAGCATATTATGTGCAGTTTATGATGACTTTTGAGCATATTTTAACAGGTAGGTGGATTTTTGAATATGTAAACAGAAACAGAAAATTGTAATTGCATATTTTTTACTACCCACTCACCTGCTGTGTTCTTCTCTGGTTTGAAGACAAAACACTACAGTGTTTTTCAATATCTATAAGAGAGAACAGGTCATTGGTATAAGGTTTGCATATCTCTTGTATAACAATAGTCTAAGTGAAAAGTGTGTACAATGTACAAAACACAATCATTCCATAATAATGAAAAAAAAAGTAAACCAATTCAAGGTAAACAAAACAACATTTGTTGAGAGACATTTATCGGGAGTAATGTTTACTAAGCCGTAGATTCTTTTAGAGACTTTAAATGTTTTTATTTTAATATTTCTTTTATATCAGTTTATGTGAATCTCTTATGTGTGTGGTTAGAGGCATCAAGGGAGATTAATCTGAGGTTAAATTAAGCAGGTTTACTTTTTTTTTAGTGACAATTAGCAGTTCATGGTTAAATTGGGATTAGAAAACGGGTTACCTGTTTAGTGTTTAGTCTTCCTTTTAGTCCCATCATCTACAGTCTTTAAGAGTCAGGCTTCAGGTGTGCTAATCACAAAAAGAATTCAAATGGCTAAAAAGACATGCGCAATGGTGCTTAGAACATGCAGATATTGCATGAAACAAATGCACCAACAGAAGCAATTTAGCAGAGACACTGAGATATTCCAGATAGTAACTGACTTCTGTAGGTAGGGTTGTTTCCCCTGATGACATACAAGCAGATTATCAGTATGCAGATCTTTTAATTCGGCACGCATATTTGAGACATTTATATATACATTAGATATATATATATATATCTAATGTATATATATATATGAGAGGAGTTCTTACCTCTATAAAACTCCATAGGAAAGTCACTATAATTCAGTGTCTGTTTATGTATCAATTCAGAGGATGGATTACAAGAAAACATTTTATAAAGATCAAATACTAAATTGGGCAAGTTTGCTACATCTCTTTTTTAAACAGTTTTGCTGGATTCTGAAAGCACACAGAATAAATACAAGTGCAAAGACAAATAAATTACAGCTTGATTATATCCTATTTATTAAGGTTCCACACTGGGTTGAGGTTTAAGTTATTTTTATTAAATGTTTTATGTATAAATACAGATTACACACAGAACAATGTACACTTTATGAATTACAGACTGGTAAATGCTTTCAAACCAAACAATAGGATGTGTTTTTCAATGTTTTCTGAAATGACAGTATGACAAACAGTAACTTTTAATTCCGTTTTCAGTGCTTTAGTTACTTCTTAGATTCTTCTTAGAGTTCAAGGGGAACCTGATTATTTAAATATTTAAGGGTTCACAATATTAGACAAGTTTTAAAAGATGTTTAGCTCATTAAGACACTTTACATTCAGGTCTTTGACTTTTGAAAGATTGGTTTCAATTTGTTGCTTTAAAGCAGTCGTTTTTTTTCTCTTTTTAGAGCAAACTGTTGTTGTCTGCTGGGTTATTACTGTTGTACATTTTTTAAATAAAGTTCTTGGTTAAATGACCGGAAATACATTTTAATTTGCATTAGTCTTAAGGAGAAATGTACCTCCCAAAATGTTTACATTCACTCAATTATTTTAGATAACATGAGAGTCAAAGAGAAGAAGATCCTTTGTTCCAATTTAGTGGCGATATTTAAATTTGGTTGTATTCTAAAGTCTGACGCAGTTTTGATGGCTTTTATAACAACATACATTTATGTAAAAAATTATTAGACCATCTATGCTTTCTTTAATTTCTTGTTTTAAAGGTAAATCACCTGACGAATACACCGAAAAAAAAGGAAGAAAAAAGACAAAAGTTGGTTGCTCTAATGTCATCTGCCATGTTTGTATATCTGCATATATAAAGTGTTTCTCTAAACGAAATGGTGTCAACTGATGTTGTGTAGTGATAAGAAAAAGTTTAATCCAGGGCTGGATGATCCAAACACAAACCCAACCTTGTTAAATCTTGTGCTGAAAGGTTAGAACATGATTAACCCAAATATCCTTTTTACTCTCTTTTCATTCCTTCATCAGCTTCACCTTTACTTTCTTCCTGACCTTCTGATATCGGCTACATTGATTATGGGAATAACATTCAGTGAAAGTTCATCATACCCTTATATTTGATGGGAGAGCACAGTTCCCCTGCATGGTAACCCCAAATATTTCAGTATTCCCATACTGCATCAAAGTAATCCTGTAGAATAATATTGTGATTACTAATATGATAGAATATTACGCTACTTCTGCAATTACTAGAGTTGTAATATTTTAATGATTTGACCTTTCTAAACTTATTTAAACACTTTGAATTGGATATTTTTAATCGTTCTGCTCTGTGGGCTGAAATAACTGCAAAAGCAAATGTCTGAGAATAGAGATAAATCTAAAATGGATAGATTTTGCCCAATAGTTTAAAACTCAAGTATGTGTCTAATAAATCTGCTGTGGTCTAAAGAATTAATCTGCTTGCTTTTTACTTTGGACTGGTGCAAATAAAACACTCCACTGTTTACTACTCTCAAGTGGGGAAGTTGTGGTTGAAGCAGCAACACTGTGAATCGAACATGTTTTTCTTTCTGGGAATAAATGTTTCCTGTCCATTAAGAGTCTCTCTGGCACATAAAGGCCGGTGGAAGCTTGCAATACATGGATATAATGTCTGACTAACAAAGTCTTGGTTAAAAATAAAAAAGTAGCCAGACAGAGTTGCAGTTGGGTTGTTCATTGTACGGTAATTACTAAATATAAAACATATTGATACAAAAATTAATGACCATTCTGTTTATGTTATTTTCAAATGTTACGAATGCCTTTTGGCCCTCTTGAAATATTCAATGAAAAGCTTTGTTTTCCTCACATGAATGTCACAAAATATTTCAGTTCACAAAAAATAATTGTCCTCAAGAAGCAATTATCTTTTGGGTTTAAGTCACCCCCCCATCCTTCTCGAAATCTTAGTTGTGACACTTGAAATAATTGATGCACCAATAATTATATTAAATAAAAAGCCCAATGCCATGAACTTGTGCTCTTTGACTCATGTTTCTTAACATTGGAATGATTTTGGTAGTGAAACAGAAAAGAAAAACAATAGCCTAGTGAAAGGTATTCTAGCCACTGGTTACAGAACAACTGCGTGGCTGTCTAATTCTGTAGAAGTAGAGGTCGGCTTGTGAACCTTTAATAACTCCAGTAAAGCCAATAAATGGAAACCAATCTGACACAATCACATACATACTCTGTAAGAACAAGTTCGTCAAAACGATGAAATCGCTACAATAGGGACATAACGAGTAATTTAAAGACCTATTTTAAAGAACAATCCTCTTGTAAATGATGACTAGGTTTAATATTAAAAAGAGACTCAGTAATGTATAATTTAAATGACACAGCAGGATACAGTAACTTGTGTCTTTTTATTATTGTTTTGTAATCCAATGATGAAATGGGGAATGTTACAGCAATTTTTTAAAAAGTTGAAAAAACGGTTTCAAAAGGGAAGTGGAGGTCACAAATCTGGGGCACCTTCAGTATCTACCATAGGGATGCTTTCTGTAGCCTCCTCTTGTCAGGCGTAACGCTGGAGCTTTGAGAACAGGTCTGGGGCTTGTCCACTCTTCTTCTGTAAAATAATGTGGAAATATACCACATTTACTATTGTCCAAAGATTACTTCGAACACAACAAACTGTGATCAGTAGTAATCTTCAAGCATAAGGAATTCTTTTACCAAGTATGTCTTTTCCCCATAGAACTTAGAAAACAAACCTTATGGTGAGAACTGTATATATTTTAGGACATGGTAAAGATCTTCTATTAATAACATCTACTGTTTACTGTATATTTACTTGATTTAGGAATAGTTTAGATTATTCACAGAGGACAGAGTGATTAAGGATTTTACTCAAGTAGGAGTAGCAATACTTTACAAGAATATTACTCAACTAAGTAAGAACTGCGGCACAGTAGAACTACTCCTAAAAGTCCCCTTTTTCAACATGTTACTCAAGAAAATGTAACTGAGTAAATGTAACTAGTTATTACACAGTATAAAAAGCAAGTGTTAATTTAACACTTCAAACAGATTTGAATATAACTGGTTTAAATAATATTTGGTCCCACTCCAAATTATTGTAAAATTTACTCTGCAGCCAGTGTCAACATTTTTAGAATAAATTTTACTTATTTTAGTGTCAAAATCAGGAAGACCTCTAAGAGACTCCCCGGTAATCGACACCCTGTAGAGTAGAAGTTACAGTCCATGGCTGTACATTTTTTCACTTACTATTAACTCCAGCACTTCAGCAGATTTACACTCCATATAGTTGTAAATACTCTATTTAGAGTAAAATAGGTTGACGCAAAATTTTCAACATGGAATGTTTTACCCTGTACCCACCTCTGTATATATGCATACATTTAAGGCAGAACAATACATTTTTGAAAATACAGAGTCCTTTTCTAACAGCAGGAAATTACTTTCATAAGCTTTTTTGTTCCCTTTATTGGACCAATATTGAAATTCAGCTGTCAGCGATCTTCCATAAATGCAAATTACATACATTTGGCCCCCTTTGCTGTATGGCACATGGCAAATAAGAGTGTTTATGAAGCAGAAAATCAAATTATCGGCTGCTTGGTTTTGCTTTGGTCTGACCTCAACACCAAAGTGCTTCATTCATTTAGCTGAAAGAAAAAATACCAGCAAAAAGGCAATGATAATCATTTCACAGCTGATTTTGTAAGACTGTTCAACTGCTATTTAATTCATTATTATAAAAGGGCATATTTCCTACTTTTAAAGTCTTTTATTTTTCAATGTAGTAAATTAGGAAAAAATAAAAAAGGCATGGGCTAAACAGAGAACAGGCTCATATCTGCTACAAAAGTTGCAAAAGTTGACCCAGATTAATAATATGACATTTGAAGCAGCAAGCTTGTCATAAGTGCATAAAGATAAACTTCTATAAAAAAAGTACTTATAGTAAAGTCTCTTAAAGTGTATCAAATGAAGACTAGGACCCTATGGAGGGATTTAAAATCACTCAGTTGTGTGCCCAGTCTGCCCTTAATTCCTCACAGTGGTAAAAGAAACCTTGGGGAATATACGTAGGTGATACTGGGGCAAGATGAGTCACCCACTGTTTCTAAGCAACCATGCTGTTCTGGGGTCAGTTGCCTTGCTTTCAGGTAGAAATAATTTCTTCAATGACCCTTGAAAAAGCAGGAGTACATGTGACAAGTCATAAGATTTTTTTTTACTCCCAAAATATATATTTTTTATATCAAAGTAAATTTTCTGTATTTCATATTTAATGAAAGTTACATCAAGATGAATTAAATGTAAGGTATTTTACATTGCAGCTGTTGGTGTTTTTTTTTCTTACTAATAGAACCATGTGAATCATTTTACTAAAGATTACCTTTATCAACTTTGGTAGATCATTTTTTCCAAAGTATCAAAGTAAACAACAAGCCATGGGTTTAACTGACCAACTTAACCCTGCCAAAAGCCAGTAACTGTCATTGCAGAATGTGAAAAGGTCAGAAATGTAAAGGAGAGGGTCCAACTGGGGCTCCACACCCTTGAAAAAGAGAAAAAAACACTCACTGATGTAAAGGATAGATAAATAAGGAATATCGGTGTCAAAGGACAGAAGAAAATCATAGACATCACTGCAAAGGCTAATAAAGAAGAGCCTTGAATTGAAAGCTGTAGGTTATAGGGGAGCAGCAGATGCAAAGTAGAGACCAAGAAGATGCGCACTGACCATATCAAAATATGAGCAATTCCACGACCCTATTTTAAAAAAGTGGGCTATAAGATGGCATTTAGGTTTTCACAGGAAAGCAGCATTCTAGCCCCTGACAACATAAAAGTCACTTCTTAAAGAGGTAAGGAATACAGGACATCACACACATTGAGCTAGAAAAGCTCATAGTTTATTCCATCCATCTCAAAATGAATGTCTTCATAGGAAAAAAACACAAAACAAAACAAAAAACTCATTAGTTAGATCAGTTTAGGTCAAATTAAGCCACTAAGACACAGTGGTTGTTTGTTACAAAACAATCAAAATTGAAAGTAGACATTCTCATTTGAATTCTGTGTTATTTAATTTTGCCTATAGGACCAAAAAAGTATAGAGTTGCTTATCTCACCTAAATCCCTCTTAATTTGAAACACCAAAACATTGCATGGATTACTCCAGAATGTTGTCATTTCTACTCCAGTTCAGAGAAGGATTTTTACCCTAATCACTACTGGGCCCTGTTTCAGAAAGTGAGATGAGCAAAACTCAGAATAATGTCTGGGGTAAATCCCAACATACCCTGATTTTTTTATTTCACAAGGACATATTGTTACCCAAAGTCAACTTCATACCAATTACTGTGAACCCCTTGTGAGCAGGATCTGGTAAAGCGTCAGAAATGGTTTGTCCGTTGATGGAGGAGCCTGCCATTGTTGTAGAGCAAATACTCGTTATGCTCCACACAATTAGATGCATTTTAATACCTGATTCAGATTTTTGAGCATCGATGTTTTTGCCAGATCTCTCACATCAAACACAAGAACAAGTTATCTGCTGCTACATATTGTTTTTATGCTGAAGGCAAACTGTTAAGGATGTGGCGGGATGCAGCTCAGATGCCCATCAACTCGACTACAATTTCTGTAAGGCATCAGCTTTCACCATTAGAGGAGAGAGTGCCTCTACCTGCCATGTGGGACACAGGGGCTCAATTCCAGACTAAGATTGAAGCAATCAAGAAACCTTTTTACTCTTATATTATTAAAAAGCTTATTTTTCTAAATGAAATATATATAGCAATGACAATTTGCAAACAGGAGAGCTCAAAAAACATTTGTGGAGTATTTAATTAATGAAATTTCCCCCACCCACCCACACACACCCACACACACAGTGTTCCCTTCCCACATGTCCTCAGGATGAATAAGAGAAAAATCCTCACAACTGAAAGCATCAATGATCTCTACTCTTTTTTTATATTGAGTCATGAACCAATGTTTAACTTTTTTAAACTTTCTAATTGTGTTTGTCAAAATATAGCCAATGAAGGCTGCGTAACTCAGTTTGTAAAGGTTAAATCAAACAAAAGCTGATAATTGGACCTTACCTGATTGAACTCAATTTCTATTTTATCTTTCACAACTCTATGATTTACTGCTATGTCTTTTTTTGCACTCAATGGGTTTCTCATAGCTGCATATTTCATGCACACATAGATCATTTTTTATAATAAATAAATGTAGTGTTAGGGTATACTTATAATACTCCACCAAATCCCTCTTATGCTTGTTATTTTGCAACAGGAACAGTATTACATTTTGTGGTATATATGTTTTGATAATCTCCGCATGCGATCATTAAGATTTGAAATCCCACTTTAAGGCTTCTTATTCCCCCATGTTGCAATGATGCATCTTGTTTTTTTGCGTTCCATTTTTATGCTCGCACTCTCTGAAATCTAGGCTGACTTAAATCAGAGTCGAGTTAGCTGATTGAGCTCATCTGTTCGGACAAAAAAAAATCCTAAATATCACAGAGCTTAATAAATTGACTCAGGACTCTACTCCTCTCTACTCAGACTAAGTTAAGCCCACTTTCTGAAATGGGTCCCCTGTGTCATCTCTGCCTCCGTATTCAAACTCCTGTGTCTTCAAAAGATGCTCTATTAGGAAGCAATTCACTTATCTTGGAAAGTCACTTTTTGTACATTTTATTTCTGATTATTAAACTATACCAATGTAATAGAAATTGCATGTCAGGCCACTAAAACAGAAATTATGGTCTTCTCATAACAAGTTTTCTCCTTAAAAGATCAATTCAACCTTATGCTACAGATGTTGTTGTTTAAAAAGACATCTTGCATTTGCACTGCAATACTGTTATTTGACTCAGACTGAGAAAAAAAATCTACAACTGAAAAACAGTAAAGACAGCATTTATCACTAGCAGACTTTACATTCACAAATATTCACAGATTAAGCTAATAACTCTATGCTATGTGTCCCAAAGCTAAAATAAACAGTTTTATCTCTTCAACTTCCTTTACAGTTAATATTCCAGTTGCCTTTTTTAGGAAGAAGGAAAAAATAAACTATTTTGAAAAGGTTTTTTTTTATATTTCAAAGGAGAATTTCTTCCTTCTAAACTTGTATATACTTTCATGGAGTTCTCTCAAATGTATCTTTGCATCAAAGTTCTTGTAACATCATTTTTTTGTTGTCCATAGGCACAAACATCTAATGGACCCAAACATAGAACAAAGTGGCATACTTCAATACAGTTCAGTTACAGACAAAATGTCATTGTCAATGTATGTTGGCATAGAGGGTGGATTTTTGACTGGTTTTCTTGTCTCAGAAAAGTATGTTTTGAAATTCGTTATCTTCTTTGAAACCAGTGACAGTGCGTGGTTATCTGTATTTTTTAACACCTTTATGATTTTAGGGTTTTTCTGCCTTAAACATGTGAGATACACCCTTTAAATTAAAGTTTTCTTAAATAACAGAAAATAATCAGCTTTAGACTAAAAGAGGTCTAAGATCAGGTGGTTTACAGAAGCATCTAAGAGCGATTCATGTGTGCATAGCAAAAGTAAGAAAATTTCTACAGAGAAATGCCTTTGAGGGCAAAACACCCAGAAGGAAAAACAGCTTGTGGCCTTGTGAGTTTCCACTGGCAAATTCACAGTTCAAGTTAAATACAGCATGCAGTCAGGTACTGTAGGAGGGATTACGTTTAAAGGAACGGCTGCTTGGGTCAGGAAGAGGGACCCAGGGTTTTTTTCCTGGTTGTTTTTAGTAAGAGTGCAGCAGCTGTTCAAGTTGCATGAACTGGCACGATGTTTGTGCAACACAACACTCTGACTAGGAATTGTGGAAATATCTGAAATACTAGTGAATAGTTACTATATATCTATATATATAGATATATATCTATATATATAGATATATAGATATATATCTATATATATAGATATATA
>JAUZNJ010052483.1:9150-30035 GCA_034780135.1 Jordanella pulchra | reverse complement strand
CACTAGTGGCTTGTTTTTCTGACAGTAGGCTGACAGGAAAGGGGGTATGAGAGAGGGGGGGAGACATGTGGGAAAGGTCCACAAGCCGGATTCGAACCCAGGTCGCCTGCGTCGAGGACTAAGGCCTCCGTGCATGGGTCGTGTGCGCTAACCACTGCGCCACCTGCACATATCAAAGTAATTTTAAGTATACTTTAAAATACATGATGCCAAAGTGTCATATTTAAACAGTTAATAAAAGTGGGCGGATGAGGCCTTAGAAGCATGGATCCTGGGTAAAACTTACCATTACATCACACTTACATGAAAACTATGCTTCTTCCTGCTTAATATCTGAAATAAATCAGGCAGTAATAACAAACTAAATGTAAAATTGTATTTGTATCCTATAAATGATCCAGTATAGTAATGTAAAACATATTTCCACTATCCTGGCATCCTTTTATTAGCTACCGGTTTATTAAACTCATTCATTTTAAGCTGCTGTTATTTGTTTTTAACTGCTGCTTCAGCCTTGACCTCCTCGATCACTTAGGTCTGCTGAGCGGCTGCTTCTGACCGTCCCTTAAAGTAAGCTAAAGCTCAGAGTGGACAGAGCATTTGCTGTCGCAGCTCTTACATTGTGGCATAGGTTGGCCTTAAGCGACTGACAGGCCTCCTCTTTTGCTGTTTTAAATCTGTTTTGAAATCACATTTTACTCCTTGGCTTTTGTTTGTTTGTGTTTCACAGAAGGGGCGTATTATAACGTTTGACAAATGATTAAATATGACACCCCCCCCCCAAGACAAGCAAGCTGCTTGGCGGAGGTCTGCGCTCTCCGAGTGCTTTTCTAGTTTTGTATGCAGCTACTCTTCTTGTGAATCTGTTTTTTATGTCTAATTTAACCTTACTTATTCTTAACTTGTTTTATGTACAGCAATCTGGTAACCACTGTGTTTTTTTAAATATGTTATAGAGTTAAAGTTGATTGATTGAAACGCTGTAGATTCAGGCCTCCATTTACAAGGTGTACCCATAAAGGTATTTTTTAGTTTAGCCTGTACATCCAAACGGATCTAGAGTTTGGGTAGAGCAGGTAAACAGTTGTTTTTGAACCAGGTTTTAGAGTGGAAGATTTTCAAAGTGCTGTTTCCATGTTTTATTATGTACATGCAAGCCTCCTGTTAAAGGTGACTGTGGCTCTGTTCCCCTCTTTAACCCATATGTGCGTCTTTGCCTCCATGTTGCTGCGTTTACCTTGCATGAGTTGTCTGCACACGCTTGGTGTATTTGTCAATGGTTTTGTTTGATTCAGTGGTAAAATCTGGCTCCCAAAGGACACAACATGTGTGCCTCAGCATGTTTAGTGGTGCTTTGTGCAATTTTCTTCTAGCCTGTTCCTTTTTATACATCTTAAATTTTAAGAACGCTTATTACAGGTGCATATTTTGGAAAAATGCAAATGGTTCCCATTCCCTTTGATATTAATGAAGGTCTTTTTCCAATACGCTGCTCTAATTCCTTGGGAAGGACAATCTGCGATTTCAACAAAGGTGTTTATTTCGTTTAATTACCCTCAAGAAATTAGCAGCAAATTGTTGTTGATACAAAAAAGATAAGAGCTGTGAACCATTTCATTCCTTAACTGCACCACCTAATGAGCCAGTTTTCTTTTACAGCCATTTCTCCATTTTCATTTCCTTATTGAATCAACCAGAACACCAAATTACATGGGAGCTGTACTTGCTGGTAGCTGATTCTCCACCTTCAAACAGAATCGTCATCCTTACTGCCATTTCTTTATCTTAGTGCTGTCTCTCTTTGTGCGGATGTTTCTCTTTGTGTTTCCGTGAATGATTTGCATGAATGATGTAAGGTAAAAGAGACTCTTTCCCCTCCGGCGCCCAATGGTAAACCATCTCCTGCTGGAAAGGAAAATTCTCCTGCAAAGGTGTGCTCACTTTTAAAAGTTCATCACATTTTCTTTTTATAAAATTCCTTCATTTACTTTCTATTATCAGTTTTTTTTCTAGCAGAGAGTTGTTTAAGTTTATTTTGAGCCATAAACTTTGGATTTGCGATCGGTTATAGGTTCCAGAGCTGATTCCATCTGAGGAAGACCATCACCGTGTCAGGAAGATCTTCATGTTAGATGGCAATAATGTAACCGACCTCTGCCTTGTTGCTTGTATTGGTTTTACCGGCATGGTTAATGAGAATGTTTTCTTGTCTAATACCTTTACTCTGTTTCTTGCTTATCCAGACTGAATGAAAAGATACCCAGCATACATCTCGTTATAATAATCTACGGATCATTTGTTGCTCGTTCTTTTGCAACATCTATCTTTCCATATACATTTTATTATGTACTGCAGTGAACTGACTACACTTTGCTGATTTAACAACGTTGGCACTGCTGGATGTTATGAACTGCAACTAGTTATGTGTCTCTAGATTGCAATGAGCCTTTTCTGCACATTTTTTATACTTGCTTCAATGTTCTGTTGTCTCAAAGGCATATCGTATTTTTGCATTTTTGTGTGTGTGTGTGTGTGTGGGCTGCTGGATCCTGCCTTGCTCCTGTTTTGTTTGCCGTCTGCATGGTTAGACGCCCAGAGGCTGCAGAGTTTCTCAGGTACATCATCTTTAACCTTGAGCTCAGTGCACTCCTCTGGGCATTAAGAGCTGGAGTTTAAGCATGTTCTGCTCTGCTGACCCCTCTGCGGTCTATTTGCCTGCTGGTCTTTGACCTCTGTCTGTTTTCTGGAAATGCAGAGGCCTGAATTGTAATGGCACTGGTGGAAGTGGGGGGTACTTAATTCAAGCATTCTTAACCAGGTTTAGGAAAGTGTCAAGAAGGTTAAACTCAACAATGCTGCAATACGCTCATTGTAATGTGTGTGTTGCAGTCTTTGCATTTACATACAGTTTTTGTTCTAAGTTTATATTATAGTAATATGCTGCTGGAAAAAAGAAAAAATCAGTTTATTCAAATAGATGTCTATGATATCTTTAAGAGTTATTTATCTTGAATTTTTAGACTGTTTTTTATGTAAAAACAAAGGAAATAATACATTTCAAATAAAACATTTTTAGTGTAAAGTTGATGTTCTAATATCAAATCACAAACATTGTTTTAAGTTATTTAAATCACCAGACTTATTTTTTAGAATCATGAGGATAACCTATTGATTTACTCATTTTTGTTTTAAACAAATACTTTCAGAAGTGGTTATACAAGTAAGGAGATCAGTGAGTGCTTTCAGGCCTTAATGAGCAGCTGCACCTGGCTGATTCATAGAAAGAATGCCTTTGACATGAGAGCTGTCAGTTAAAACAATAGACGAGGTGACAGAACTCCTACAAAACATGAATAATACATAAGGAGGCTAAAGATATTTTCTCTTGCAAAACCTGCTCTCTAATTGGACGCAAACAAAGAATAAATCTTTCAAATGGAAATCACACAAGTAGATGTTATATTTTTCTGCCAACTAAACTAAAAGTTCCCTGGAAAATAGAGAAGATCTTGAAACAGACATTGGTAGAAAAAAGAAAAACAATGTTTGCAAGAGAAGCAAATGGACTAAAAGAAAAAGAAATAATCAAAACAAATAAATCAACATCCTGGCATCTTGCAGAAATTGTTCAAGGATGATTTTTTTTTTGCAATTTTACATTTTAAAATGGAACATGCAGTAATGGATATTAGAGAAGACAACTTTTAACTAAAATACATGTTAGGTAAATAGTCTGGTTGTCCATAAGAACATTTTTGTCAGAAAGAAACAGTATTTATGAATAGATAATCTTTTTCTCTGCATGGCTAAGAGAGAACGTGATGATGCTTTTAGTTTTTTGCTCTATAATAAAGGTCTTAAAGCAGTAAGAATTTCTACGTATGTGATGCTTAACATTTTTCCTTAATGTAAAGGTAAAAAGAAAAAACAGCCCAAAAATGATGCATCAGACTCTTTTCAATCAAATCTTTTATAAATGTTTTTGATTAAATAAGCCAGTGTTTTTTCTGGCCGTTATACATCTTTATGTTTTCTCTTAATACTTATGCAGAAAGCACAGCGAGGAATCAGGTTTATTAGGAAGGATGCAGAGAATGATGACTGATTTTTAATCTTCATTTTTTGTAGTTTTCTCTTATTGTGCATTTTTAATATTTCTCTTATAGGGCTGAAAGAACTAATCGGATTAATCGATTAGTGAAATAATCGTCAACTAATTTAGTAATCGATTAATGGTTAACTGGAGTATAGAGACTGTAAAACTTAGCTTTAACTGACAGATCACCCCACTTAGAGCAGGATTTATACAAAAAAATTCTATAAATACTTTGTATTTAAGATTAAAAAAACTTTTTTGTCCGTCAATATGCTCTATCCAGAACTCCCGAGGTGAAAAAGTTTTACTTTCACCTGGTTTAATTCTGTACAAAATCTTCTTCTTTACCATCAGATTATTAATTAAAAAAAAAAACAAAATCAACAGATGAATCGATTAGCAAAATAATCATTAGTTGCAGCCCTACTCTCTTATTAACTTTATTCATATTTATCTTAAAAACTTAAATGACCAGCATCCCAAATATTTGTTTCCAGCTCTAAAACATTTTATTTCATCCATCATCCTCAGGTTCCTTAGCTCCATGTGGCTCTGATTGCACTAGTGAACCAGTCGATCAATCTCAGATTAAGCTAAAAATGATCATATTCGGATTATTTGCACTCAGTGGCATTCAAAACTCACACATCTGTTACAGATAGCTTTGCTTGACAGAATGAAAAGTGAAAAACCTGACTTTTGACTTAAACGCCATCCTGAGGAATTGCATGATTTAGCCACAAAATTCCAGTATATTTGCTCTGCCTCCCTTTTGAGCTTCCCTGCTGTTTTTTGGTCTTGCTGAATTTTATTACTTAAAATATTCCAGTTTTTGTTTTCTCTTTGCAGTGAATTTTACAATTATTTGAAGATTTAAATTGAATCTGACCTTTACAACTGTCCGACATGATCCCTTCCTTCTCCAGTCCAACCATGTTCAGGACCCAGTGGCCATCCTTCAGGCTTCACACTCAGCTGCAACCAAGGTCTGACCATACAGCAGGTTGTGGTGCTGATTGCATACCGTTTTCACAGCGATTTCTAATATAGATTTAGTTCTCGAGAAGCTGTTAGACTAATTTGTAAAGTAGACTCGCCACCTAGACGCTCAGGACTTACCTAAAGCTCTAACCTGGACAAGCTTCTCCTCTTGAAGTTAGATCTCATTAGTTGATATTCCCATGAAATGTCTGCCTGGATGTTTTTGGATCTATATTTAGACATACTTTCTGCAAAAACAAACCAAAAACATTTGGAAGTAACTTGTTGGTCATCCTCAATAGCATAAACAAATCTGACTGGGCAGCTCTGTTGTCCTAAACTCTCTGAACCTCATTGCATGAATGTAATTCTCATGTAATAGTATATCATTGAATGCAGAATGAGAAATGACATTATAAGACAGTGCTACTTCTTATTTAAAAAAAAAAAAAAAAAAAAAATCCCCCAAATTTTCAAAAACATGTTTTTGTGTTGTTATGGGACCAGAATCTGGCAAATATAGAATTTAGGGATTTTAAATGGAATTGAATTGAATTGATACAAATACATGTTATTTCATGGGTATTTTAACTATGGGATATACTAACCTCCAGACCAGGTGGTCTTGAATTCTAGGCCTCAATGTCTGATGACCTGGAACGTTTAGATGTGTCCCTGGTCCAAAACACCTGAATCAAAGAGCTAGAATACTTTTTTAGTAAGCAGTCAGGTTCTCCTGAGTCCTGCTAATTAATCAGATTTATTTATTTATTTTTTGTGACTTAGGCTAAATCTAAAAGTGCAGGACACTGGACCTCTGGGACTAGAGTGAAAGACCCCTGAGGGATGAAAGCCACAGTATTTTATTTTTATTTATTTTGTGTTAACTAAATTCCCCTCTAGTGTTTCAGCTGTTTGTGCACTTTTCTCTGGACACTTGACCTTCTTTAAGATGTGTGCTAGTTTGTGCTTATTTTTGTCAAATTCTGCGCGTGATATTTTGGGTTTTGTAGCTTAAACATTGTCCGTTTGCCTAAGAAATCTTATAAGTGATGATTAATCCTGACTGAGTTGTAAAGATTGACTGCTTTAAAATCGTAAAGGTAAGTCATGGAAACTTCAGGTTTGGAAACATTAATAGCAGACCATTGGTTCCTAAATCGTCTAATTCTACTGGAGGAAACCGCCTAAACACAGAATTCTGCTGTAAAAGTGTATTTTATGTTTATAGATGAACTAATGATCACTTTGTGGACTGTTGCTGTTTCAGACCTACAGGAAAATAATGTAGAAAAAATAAAGTTTCAAGATCTTTTTCTTCCATTTTCAAGCCTTCCTGCTATGATGTCACACTGTGTGCAAGAGCATCTAAGCTAAATATCATTTAATTTCCCTTTGGCATAAGTAAAGTATTTTTGAATTGAACTGAATTGAATTGAAAGCTGTGTTTTTAACACTTCAAAATAAGACAAAAATCATCGCTTGGCTGATATTTCAACATGGCTTAAACATCATCTCATTACAGCTGGCAAAGTTTTGAAAACGACAACCCTTCTGTTTTCAGAAGAAAATCTCAATTTGGACCTTAACTTGGATTTCAAAAGTCTGCAAACACTTTTTAACCCATGATGTTCTGTAAAAGCAATGATAAAATGCTAACTGGGGGAAAAACAGAAGAACATTAAGGGTTTAAACTAGTGGAGTCCTTCCAACAACCAGGGTCGTTTTCTGGAGGTGTTATCAAGCCACTGCATTTAGAAGGGTGAAAATAAAATACAAGGGTAGACACTTTTATTCCAGGAAAAATAAAAACCTGGTAAGGACGGAGTACTTTTTTAGTATTTTTACTAAGAAGTTGCGTGTCTGTTAATGCTAGGAATGCAGAGCCAGTGGCGTGGAAATGATTACAATGACATGGCAGCTGATTGTATTCAGAGTACGCTACTTCAATAAGTTATTCCTTTTATTTTGGTGGATTGGGCCGGCGAACATCTACATGCAAGACACTGGTTCCTAAGGGACTGGAAGTGCTCAGCTCAGGTTGTACATGGCTAACACAGCTACCATGTAGGTTTCACAAAAAACTGTTAGTGGACCTGAAAGGTCCAACCAGTGCTTCTTTTGGATTTTCTATTCGCACACGCTTTTTGCTGTAAGTGTTGTTTTCTCCAGCAGCTTAAATGAACAATAGATATGTTCCAACATCTGATTAAAATTGCTTATGGTTTAAGAAGCTTCTCAACATCCCTGTTTGTATTCTGAATAAATGTGAACAAATTACACTGATGATGAAAATAGACAATGACAATTTCCATCCCAAAGTGTTACTTGAATTGTGACCTGGTAGCTCTCGGGGTCCTATGGCCCTTTTCAGCGGTTGGATAAAATACTTTTTCTGTTTGTTTGTTTTCTGCCAATGCTGATCGAATTGAACATTTCCAGATTCGAGCCACCAACAGATTTCTCTGTGCATTTCTGTTTTTAGTCTGTGCTTGTTATGTAAATCCTGCTGTTTTGGATCCTCTTGGTATAAAATAACTTGTCTGTTTTACTGGAAACCGCCATAAGCTTCAGTCTTTTGCACTCATTTAGCTTCAACCCCAAACAGTTTGGTTGTAACCTGCAGAACCTAAAAAAACCCTATCATTTACTATTATTTAAATGTTTTGATATTTCTAATGTTTCAGCCTTGCTGTCAGAGGCACTTCTTCTGATTGTTGTTCTGCTTTAACAGGTGAAGACAGAGGAGCAGATAAAAGCAGAAAAGGCCTGGTATGAAACAGAAAAAGTATGGCTCGTCCACAAAGATGGATTTTCCTTGGGTTTGTGTGATTTATTTATTTATAAAACTGCATTACTATGATGCATGGACATGTTAAACTCCCACCTCTGCCAGGGCAGCATGTGGTGACATCTGACTGCAAAAAGTACAGATGTGGGTGTTTGAAGCACATAAAATGCTTTTAGGAATGTTGATGTTAATCAGATTGCTCCTGATTACCTCAGACCAAATGGATTTCAGTGTAGTTTTTAAAATGACTTGCATTGTATGTTTTATTGAATCTCATGCATAATTAAGCTGTGTATACCAGCCTTAAGTTAACCTGTATGTAAGTAAAAGTCCAGATCATATATCAGAATAAATGAATTTCTGTCTTTTGGGTGATGCAGCCACTCTCCTGAAGACGGAGGCAGGCAGTCTGCCAGAGGGGAAGGTAAAAATTTGCCTGGAGAGTGATGGATCGTTATTGGACGTGGATGAAGATGATGTAGAGAAGGTGCTTGAAAATTACATCACCTCTGAACCTCATCCATAATCAAACGCTCTTGTGTGTGACTGCCTCTGCGTTTGAACTCTAGGCAAACCCACCGCTGTTTGACCGAGTGGAGGACTTGGCCTCTCTGCAGTATTTGAACGAGTCAAGCGTGATGCATTCACTGAGGCAGCGGTACGGCAGTAGCCTCATGCACACCCACGCTGGACCCAGCATGGTGGTCATTAACCCAATTAGTGCCCCTTCTATGTATTCTGAGAAGGTAGGCAGCAACGTAGATTCATGTCCTCTGAATCAGCTTAAAACGGTTTCACTGAGGGTATAGTTGTATTAAGTTAATGTGACTATAATTCCTAACCTATTTCTGTCCTCATCTTTATTGTCCAGGTCATGCAGATGTTTAAGGGCTGCAGAAAAGACGACACTGCTCCTCACATTTACAGCATGGCGCAGGCTGCCTATAGGAGCCTCCTTACTACTCGTCAGGATCAGTCCATTGTCCTGCTTGGCAAGAGCGGAAGTGGCAAGACCACCAACTGCCAGCACATCCTCCAGTATCTGGTTACCATCGCTGGAAGCACCAACAAAACATTCTCCAGTAAGTCTGAAAGGATGCACGCCAAAATGTGAAACATTCAAATTTGGCTTCAGTTGTCATTGAGCTCTTCCAGTTACCAACACTTCACTTTGGTCCATTATAGCAGAGAAATGGCAGGCAGTCTATTCAGTGTTGGAGGCTTTTGGGAATGCTTCAACGTCCCTTAATGGGAATGCAAGTCGCTTCTCCCACATTGTTTCCCTGGATTTTGACCAGGCAGGCCTGGTGACGTCAGCCTCCATCCAGGTAAACATGAACACTTCTGCAGCATCCACAGGCTTAAGGAAAAAGCAAACCACTGGTTCTTGTTTATTTTTTTTTTTCTTATTTTTCTTTTGTTACTCATTTTGTCCCATTTTAAGTTCATGTTGTGGTTTTATCCAGTTCCTTAATTTGATGTTTTTTGCATAAGAACCACTGGCAAATGTTGAAAACTTTACCTGTTTTAAATGTTTTTATTCCTTTTTCTATTGTGACTTGACAGACAATGCTTTTAGAGAAAATGAGGTTGACAAGGAGACCAGAAGGGGAGTCGACTTTTAATGTGTTTTACTACCTGATGGCTGGAGTGGATAGTGCTCTAAGGTCAGTATCAATGCTCTTTAGTCAATTTGAATACTATTCTGTATTTAAATAGTGACATTTTGATGAGTTACAACCACAAAGTATAATGTTTTCTTTTTTTATATTGAGAGACCTTTTCAAAGCTGTACATGGTTGTGAAAATTGAAAGCATTTTAAAAATGTTGATTAAAAAAAAAAAAAGAAAGAGTCCAAAGTGTAAATCTCAGAGTGAACATAGTCGGGATTAAAGCTGTGAGCTTTAAAGCAGGAAAAGGTTGTAAAACAATTTCAACAAGTTTAAAACTGCTTACAAAGCTCTGTTCTTATAATCGTGAAAAAATGGAAAAAGAACAACACAGTATAGGGATACGGTGGTAACCCAAAAGATTTTAAAAACAAACTGTGGTTGTATAAAGTGATGACTTAAAGAGATTTAATATTTCACTTAAAAAAAATGCTCTGATTAGTGTGTGTTTGTCACATGCAATCTACCCAAAGTACATTGGAGGTTATGTGTGGCATCGGCCAAAGTGTGAAAATGTCCAAAGGGTATAAATATATTTTGCTACGCTCTGTATGGTTCATATCAATGGGATTGTGTCAGCTGTCATTCCTTTATCTGTGTTCTTCCCCATCAGAACTGAGCTGCACCTCAACCACTTTGCTGACAACAATACATTTGGAATCCTGCCACAGAATAAGGTAAATGCTACTCCTTAAGCAGAGATTGACCTTTAAAGGTATTACTTTGACCTCTTACAAAGCTGAAGTTATCTTTGTAAAATCTGTTAGGCAGAGGATAAGCAGCGGGCCTCTCAGCAGTTTTCCAAACTGCAAGCAGCCCTGAAGGTCCTTGGGATCAGCACGGATGAGCAGCGGGCCCTCTGGCTGGTTCTTGGGGCCATCTATCATCTTGGAGCAGCTGGAGCTACCAAAAGTAAGGTTTTATATATAAGTATATGTATGAGTTTTCTCCCCTTAATAGGGGCATCATTTATATGTGATGATAATAATAATCCTAGTAGTGTGCAATCCAGAAAAAAAATACTATTTGTAAGACATAAAAAAAAAAATCAATTTGCCTTTTTTTCAGGATCTTTTTAAGTGACATGTCAGTGTTCAGGCTGCTTTTTTTTCTTAAACCGTCACTTGTGTGATGCAAGAAAGATGTAACTGAGTTCCATGAATTATGTATTTGCACTTAGAAAGAGAGGTTGCACTGTGCACAGATCATTACACTAAGTTGCACAAATCTGCACCTCTAAATAAAGAATGAAATTGTAGAGGTAAATGTATGCATTACAACTAATACTACTTATGCATGAAAAGCAGAGAAAATGATGCATGTTTGTTGCAAATTGATCACATTTCAGTTTGACTGCTGTCTACTTTATTTGACTTTATCTCAAGTGTTCTTTTTCACTCTGTGTGCAAAAAGATTACACAGCTTGCATGGGAACTAATTTTAACATCAGACTAATTTTGATAGTATTTTTTTTATTCAGGAAACAGATCTACATTAGAGTCTATGATGAATGCATTAGTCAGCCTGTGCTAAATGTTAAATTACACTTGTTATTTTCTTTCAATAATGGTTTTCTTCTTTCCCTCGTTCCATAACTGATAAAAGTTCACAGGTTTTGTACTGTACTAAAAAAAGCTTGAACAATGCACTATCTTGTTTTGTTACACAAAATCCTAGTTAAGTACAACATAACATGACACAAACAGTTTTTTTCCATGTATATATATATATATATATATATATATATATATATTAAAAGCCTTGGTATCAAATCTCCATATGATCTTAGAACATAATGAAACATAATGAAATAATCTTTACTGAGAAAGGTTAAATGTTAAGAATTTGCAAAACCTGCTTTTAGCAGGATATCCGTTAAAATGCAAAGCTGTTAACCCGGGCCACAACAGACATCTAAGACACAGGGAATTTACTCCAGATTGTGTTTTTTGAAACATTTCTTCACCCCTCATTAGGTCTGCGCTGTCGCTTATGCAGACTAGTTTGCCCAATTACTGTCAGTGATCCCCTCCAGCTGGCTACAAATCTCGCTGATGGCACTACAACATCATTAGGAGCTCATTTCAAAATATTCCAAGTAACAGATATTTTCTGTAGATGTAGAAGTTAAATAATATCCTCATCATAGGCATGACATTCAAATATGGGAAGGTTCTCCTTTTGTTAAAGCTATTTTCTTCCTAATAACCTGTACTTTTTGGTGATGTGTTATGCAATCCATGCATGCAACTTAGTGATAATTAATGGATTAATTTTGGCATGAAAACTATATTATTTCAAATTATAAAAAACGTGAAGTCCTTAAAATAAGAAAAAAACATTTGTTGTCTTTGCTGACTAAGATGACTATATAAACTGTGAGCAGTTTTCCAGGAGTGTAATCCTCCTAAGTAACACAAGAGGGCAGCAGTGATCTCTGTTCCCACAGCACTAAATCAAGGAGGCAGATGAGAGGATCTGGCTTTACTGTGTTTACTGTACTGTCAATCCATAAATTTGACAAGTTTTAATTGAGAAAGGTTTACCACATAATCTCCATTGTTGTAGAACATGTGCACACATGGATAATTCTGATCTTTTGAAACGCTTCACTCCATACCTGTGTGACCTTGTAAAAAAAAAAGGGTTACGATGACAAACCCAGCTTCTTCTTTTTGATGTTTTAAGTAATTCCCGATTGAGCCGCATATCCTTCCAAGCAAATATTTAAAAGTCTTTACTTGACTCTACAAACGTTCTGCTTCCTATTAGGAGACACACGCAAGTCTTGTGTGGGAGTGATGAAACAGATAGAGCCCACTGTTTTCTGTATGTAATCCCCAACATTTTTTCTCTCTCCAAGTCTTAGAAGATACCAGTTTATGGTGGATTATAAGTTTGTAGCTTTGTACCGCTGTCTGGATGTTATCATTATTTTGCTAGATTAAAGAGACGTTTGCGTTTCCCAAGTGAAGTCCCCAGTCAAGTGAATTAATTGTGTTCTGTTCTAATTGCATTTATTCCCACAGTGCAGTTCTTTTTTTTAAATAAACTGTATATCTGTTGTTTATGACAGTTTTAACAAGTTTTTCTCCATATATAATTTTTCATCAGCTGTGCTTAAGGTGCCTTGCAAAAATAATCAATCAGCCTGTATTATTTTGCTCATTTCAACAAAAAAAAATTATCTCCTTTTTGTTTTCCGTTTTCTTCCTGAAGTGTGCTGTGCATTGTTCCAGGCCTCTCCTGCATGGCTTGTGACAAATCGAAAACAAGCGTTTTCTCATCAATAACTGTCTTCTCACCACTCCTCCGTAATAGTTGTCTACCACCTGAGGTGTGAATCTCTGCAGCTCCTCCAGAGTGTGAACATAAGCTTGTTGGCTTCTTCTCTTACCACTGCTCTTTAAAGGCTTTACAGTTTAGGTGGCTGGTATTATATTAATAGGTGTGCATTTTTAAAGTTGCTGTTCCCTTTTAAGATAATGGAATAAACAGAGCTCTGAGAAAAAATGGCTCTAATAACACTGAAATTAAATGAAACACAAGAAGGCTGTATTTACTGTTTGTTTTACATTGACTGACTCAAAGAAACAAAGCTTTTGTTTATAGAATGAAAAGATGCGAAAAGGTTGAAGGGAATAACACTGTATGTTGGTGGAACGAAGCATAGCTCTGCTCTCTAAATGATCTGATTGTCACAAATGTTGCCTGGAAGTTGGTGGCAGAAGGTCTAATGGCCGTTTTTATGCACGTCTCAGCTGGCAGGAAACAATTTGCACGTCATGAGTGGGCCCAGAAGGCAGCCTACCTGCTGGGCTGCACCCTGGAGGAGCTTTCCTCCTCAATCTTCAAGCATCAGGCCAAGGGCACCCTGCCCAGACCCGGCACTATCCGCCAGGCTTCAGAGGAAAGTGGCTCAGCAGATGCAGGTACTCAGCAGAATACATTTCCAGTATACTCTTTTCATTCCCCCGCGCCACTCTCTTTCTCTTTGTCACTCTGTCTACTTCGTCTCGCACACTCACACGCATATGTGTCTGTTCATCACCTAAGGGAAATTGCATGCATGGGAGAAAAGTAAAGCTTATCTTAGTAATGAATACTACACATTCACGCCGGCTATTGACAGATGAGTGCACACAGTATGTTGGGACAAGCAATTTTGGATCCCCTTTTCATTCTTTGTCCTTGAAATTATAATTGCGTCACATTGATTTTTGTCACGTGCAGGTGCTCTGACTTTACATCAACGGACTTTGAAGGGCATAAGGACACAGTTAAGAGTCCATCACAGCAGGGATTGACAGAAATGACCTCAGTGTCACATTCCCTGTCCATGCAGTCGCACATAAACCCTCTGTCCAGTTTGTGTGTGCACAGACATGAAAATGTCCCCCTACTAAACATAAAGTCACCATTCTGTTTGATGGCAGAATGAATTAAGTGAACTTAACAGGTGGCCATTGCCGCCAGGCACAAACATGAGTTAGCGCTGTTAGATGTGACCAGTTCCAAAGCACACCAGTCCAAAATGTCAATGCTCTACAAAGACAATTTTAAACCCAGCTTGGATACTAAAGCCTTTGGGTATAAAATGCTCGTCTCTAATGACGTTGAATCGTCTTCATAGGAGCAAATGCCAAAGCTCTAATTAATTTCGCATTTCATCGGTGAGCTCTTTGTGTTGTGTTACGGTTAAGATATTAGAAACTGTAAATAACCAATTATTTCTGTCTGGCTGCCTTTAATATCAGGATCCAAATCCACAGCGATGGAGTGTTTGGAAGCAATGGCGTGTGGGCTTTACTCTGAGGTCTTTGCTGTCGTAATTTCATTGATAAACAGGTTAGTACTGGGGTCAGCTGACATATATTTTTGTTGCACCAACCTATTTTTATTTACATTGCAAGCGACATTGAAGTGTAAAAAGCCTAAAAAAATAAAATCAACACCCAAGAGAAGTAGCATCAGAAAAGTCCATAGTTGTATTTAGGTCACACTTATTCAGTGGGACAAGAACCCCATGTTGTTTTGAAGGTTGGCATTTTTATCATTAAAACTAAATAAATAAATGGAAAATATACCTTTTATTACTATAAATGTATATTAAACATATATTATATTTTTTAAGATTATCAAATCCAATTTGTAACTGCTGACCTTCTATTTTTCTGGAGTATAAATACATTGTTATGCACCATTTCTCTTAGTCCCCGATACTATGCTAGTTAAGGAACCAGGATTATGCTACAAATATGAGCAGTGAGCAAAAAAATTAAAAAAAAATCCGTATCAACAAAGCTCAACAGTTGGGGTTACCAACACTCCATAATAAGTATTAGATGCAACAAGTGGTTTGGTGATTATCATCTCCATGCTCTCAGTATGTGTTGTCTTAAGCTCTAGCATGTCCAGCATCTGAGAACAAATCTTTGGGGTTATATACATGACTAAAAGGTCTTAAATTGGTAGTTGTTCGATGTAATGTATGTTTGTTTTTGTTTGGTTTTTTTAAACTACAGGATTTGTACCATGCTTCAGATACTTTTCATCAGTAACTAAACTTTAATATATATTTGTTGGGAAACAAATAGTGAATCTTTGGAAAGCCCCTCATGTCCACTGTTGATAGACTTTCAGATGTCATTGGATCCTTTTGTAAACTGCACAACTTCATTAAATATTAGGAGTTTCTGTATTAAAATTTCTATATTTTTGCATTTACATTAAAAACTGGTCGTTGTTTTTCGGATAACTGTCCATATCTCAAGATCAAATAAGAACAAAAGTTGTTCAGCAGACACACAATCTTCTGTCTTAGGCTTTCCAAAAAATAAACCTCTAATTATACTTTTATGTTTAACACTGGGGATTTTGTTAAAAACAATTCTTTTTCCATTTTAGAATTGATAAACGTAGTCCTGAATATGTTCTCCAATACATGTTACATTCAAATATCAGACAAATATAACAAGAGAATGAAAAAAAGCTATCCAAACCAACCTGGTCATCTATGAATATTGAGTACTGTCTCCTGTTCAGTCGTGTACTATCTGTTGATATTTTAGTTAATGGAGTTGATTTATACAAACAAAACCAAGGTCTGATCACTAGTACATCTATAGAATCAAAATCACACGTAAGACACCATCTGATGACTTTAGCTGGACTAAAAGAGCTTACTGTGTTTAGCAAGACATTCAATAACAAATAATTAAAAAGTCCATGACGTCTTTCACTTTAGGAGAAGATTATAAAAAAGAGTCTAGGGCTCTGGGACTCCAGAGAACCAGTAGTTGTAAATTGAGCAAAGAAAGAATGATGGTAGTGTTTATAGATGATTGATCCAGGAGGTCAGAAGAGCACTCAAAACCTCTTCTAAAGCGCTGCAGATGTAAATTGTCGCGGTTAAGGGCAGTTTTTATGATATAAGTGTTAGAAAGAGATAGGACAAAGTTGTCATACATTGGGGAGACTGAAAAAATCCAAAGGTTTTAGAGTGGCCCAGTCAAAGTTTGTATTTAAATATGCCAAAAATAGGAGGTTAAGCAGTGTGTCCGAATTAAAACAATTCTTCAAAGAAAAGTGTGCTAAAATTTACCCATCATTGAGTCCTTTAAGTAGGAAAAAAGGGAGTTTTTCCTCTCCACTGTCACTACATGCTTGCTTGATGTGAGGGATGGCTGTTGGATGCAATCAGCGGGTTTTCCTTGGATAGAAAACTTTTAATCAATCTGACTGTGTCATTTGATTGAATTTTCTTTGTAAAGTGCCTTGAGATGACGTGTGTTGTGAATTGGTGCTATATAAATAAACTGAATTCAATCAATTGAATTGGAAAAACTGTAGGACAAATCTTTTGCATGTTCTTTTTTTTTTACCCCTCTAACTGAAGATTAGAGTTTCATTTAATGCTAATGGAAGCAAAGTGATTTATGCAAAGTAAGCAACGTTTATTTGTATAGCAGATCGAGTCATTTAAACATGGTGAAAAGATTAAGTACATTACAAGGGCATAATAAAGAAAAAAACAGCTGAACTACAGACTGAAAGTAACATTAAATAGAACAATCAAAGACTGCTGTAAATAATTAGTTTTCACATTGATTAAAAAGAACCCAGGGTTTCAGAATTTAAGATCAACTCTGTGGTTCAAGGTTCGTAGGGTCAATGTAATCCATAAAAGATGCGTTTACTGGTACTGAACATGTGTATGTTTTTATATATATATATATATATTTTTTTTTTCCCCTGTGTGCTTAAGGGCCTTGAAATCCAGCCAGCACTCCATGTGCTCTCTGCTCATTGTGGACACACCGGGCTTTCAAAACCCGAGGCTTGCTAAGCGCGAGAGCGGCGCAACCTTTGAAGACTTGTGCCACAACTACACTCAAGAACGCTTGCAGAGCCTCTTCTACCAGCGCACCTTTGTTCAGGAGCTGGAAAGATACAAAGAGGTAGAGACATGTGACGGATAATGTGCTGTGCATATATACATCCTCTGTCTTCTTTTTTGTCTTTCTCCCCCCTCCCCCCCTCACCTTGTCTAACACTGTTTCTCCGATATATCAGCTCCCATAGTGAATGTGTTCACACTTCAGAAATGCTAGCCGTCCCACCTGTCACAAGCTGTGACAACCCGAAGTGGTTCATGTGTTAGACCTTCTCATTAGCAATGCCAGTGTTCACCTCTTCTGCTGAGATCAAAGTAAAGTCACTCACAGCTGCCTTTGAGAGACACGCCCAGCTGCACAGCCGTGGCGTTTTCTTCCTGATGAAAGAACCATTCTTCTTCTGTCCTCCTCAAAGCTCATTCTGGCAGAACCGTACCATTATTACTGGCCACAGTCATCTTCAAGGATTTATTAAAGGACAAAATACTGGAGATTTACTGTATGCTTTACACATATATCCATCTGTTGAAGCTGCTGCACCCTAACCTGAAAATGATTTTCCTCACTTCAAAGATAGTGAAGCTAACCAGGGATCTTGATAACGTTACTTTAGATGCATTGAACAAGGATCTTGGGACTTCCAGCCTGTGTTACCACCCACGTCATTCTTCTGGAAGAATAGGAATTTAAGCTGAATTAATTATTGCATAGCAATGCGTTGCTGCCAGTACAACCTGAGAATATATGGAGCTGTGAACCTGTCATCGTAAACTGGGTCAGACTCATTTAAGTCACCAGTGAGTGTTAAAAACGAGTGTGACAGGCAGGTTAAACCGTAAAGCGTAAAACAGTCGTATGCTTTGGTAATTATTGCTGAAATGCAGTAGAACTGAAGCTGTTGGGAGGAACTTTCTGTGTTTCCTCAAATATCTGTTTCATGCTTACATTTAAGTCGTACAAAAGCATGTGTCACAGACACGATATTGAGCATTTCCATCGTTTTTATAGCCCTCTTTGCTGCAGCTATGTCAATTTATTTCATTAATTTCCTCTTTATCTTTCATTTCCATTTACCTTCAGGATAAAATCTTGCATTAAATGCCATATATTCTTGTCCTGGTGTAGCTTTAGTGTTACATATCATGTAAAATTCCCATTTTATAATTTTAGCAGCTAATCATTTTCAGAACGACTGTGCCTTTGAGCACCTTTCCAACTTACTTTGGCCATAAAAGAAAATAAGCAATATAATTGTGTTCATGAATAACCTTTAACTGCAACAGATTACTTTGTCCTGGAGGCTGAGGCTAAACGCTAGTTTGATGGAGCCAAAAATAAATTAGATTTCAACCATTTCAAAATCTCTTCCATCTCAGAAACGTCACAGCAGTTCATGGCAATGATATTTTACTGACCTTTAAATCGTTATGTTTGCGTCGGTTGGTTACTTCTGGAAAAACCTATGATTACTAATGCAGGAAATGGAGCTAAGAGGTTGTTCGCCAGAAATGATCCTGCTGTTTAAGCCACGTACTGAGAAAACATCCTGTAAACCTTCCCCCCCCCCCGAGACTAACTCTTTCATTTAAAACTGAATCAGTTGGTGACTGTTTTAAAGGTTTGAAATAAACATAAACTAACATTTTCTGAGTCTGAGCTCGTTTCAAAAATATAAATTCTTTATCATTCTGTTCTTTCTTGGGATAGCTGTTAGCTTCAGCTTACGGCAACAACTAATCTGGATTTATACTAAAGCAAGAAAAATGTTACAGCTCATATTTAGGATTTCTGTACTATCCTTACAGTTACTAATTATTAATTAATCTATCTGCAGTATCACAGGAACATCAGTAGACCTGCTAAAGATGCTCCTTACAGTTTATTTTAGGTCATACTTGGTTTCATCTAAGGTGTTTGACCATGAGCTGATCAGATCATGAAGCAGTTTCTAAGCTGCTGTAAAGTTATCCAGGAAGATGTTTTACTCTGATTTTTAGGGATTTTAATTTAAAATAAAAATAAATGATACATTCTCATTAAAACCCTCTCCCCTATTTGTTTTTTTTCCTAGAGAGAGATTAAAATCATGTTCTGACCAGATTCAGAACTTATTAATCGGCTTCACACCATTCATTGATTTATTCAATCGAACGTTTCACACACTGAAATCTAGTCATTTTAAATTATTTAGTGTTTATTTGATGTAGAGCAGCTGAAGCTTCATAAGGATTTGGCTCTTGGGTGGACTAATATGATGGAGAGCTTTAGTGCTTCAGCATCACTTTGAACAGTGCTAATAACAAAACCAGCCTTACTGTCCCTAATAATTTGTGAAAATGACCCTTTTCCATGTTAGCTTATGAATCAGAGCCATAACCAATCAGACAGCCAGAAAAAAAGCTGTTTCTTCACAATCTACTTCCAAAATAATTCTTTTTTCCAGATTAATTTGGTTCATTTCTGCTCATAGTAAGGCTTTTATTCATGTTATTAGGCTGACCTTCATGTTTGAACCTTCTACAAGACTTGAAGAATTTCCTAAATAATTTAGAAATATTTAAGAAGAGGAAGCCCATTTATCATCTCCATAGATTGTGTGTTTTTTAGACGTTTAGCTGCAGTATTATGGAGTCTTATCTACTCATCTGTCTTCCTCCAGGAAAACATTGAACTTGCCTTAGAAGACACTGAGCCCAGCACTTCTCTTTCAGTGGCGGTGATAGACCAAACCTCAAGCCATGCAATTGTAAGTAAAGAGCCTATTTTTTTATTTTTTTATATTTTTTGCACTGCTCTTCTGATTTCCTTACTCTCTCTCCTTTTCTTGTTTGTTTTTTTATGCGTAATTCTGATAGCGGTCTAACAGCTTGCTTCTGAATCCTTTTGAAAACAAGTTTTTCTTATGATATTCACCAGATGTCATTCCTAATTCAAAAGTAAATCTATGTTTTTTAAAAATAATTTCTCAATTGTAAACACTACCGGTTGGGAAAGGTTAGAGAGAGGCAATAGGAGCAAGAAAAAGAAAGGTTAGAGAATTGACTTCAAGAAAGGAAAATCGATGTTTGGCCTCTGCAGCCTGTGATCTGCACCATGGAAACAGAAATGGCAGAGTTTAAAGAACCGTGGGTCAGGTTGCTATAACTCCAGCATGTTTTGTTGGAGTGCTTTGCTTTTTAAAATGGGTCCCTGCTCTGATTTGAGCATCATCAGAAGCACTGAGCTACAGTACATCACACCAGAAGAAGAAGAAGGAAAAAAAATGAAACGGTAACTTTAAAGACATTTGAAAGTCTGACTTTTAAAAGTCTGCTCTAAAGATCCGGTGCTTTGAATAAAAGACATTTTGTTCAAAGTTTTTTTTTTCTTTCTCACCCATAGCTATATTTTATCCTGTCAAAGCTCAAATGTCTGTTATCACAGCCTTAATGTTCAACTCATTTCCAGTTGTCGTATGTCTCCTTCAAACCGATACACTGTCTATGTATTTACAGGCAGTGTAGTGTGCCCTGATGATAACGCTGTATTTGTTGTAGCCTCCTAATAGACACTAAAGCATATCTTTGGTTCTGTTGGCCTACCTCGTTTCCAGGGTGGCTCGAGGAATTAGCCATGTCAATCAACCTAGATACCTCAGGTGTAGTGCTACCTTCTTTTAAATTTTTGTTTTTTTTTAGATGATCTTGGCCAAAAATGTATTATTTAGGGATATTTGAATTTGAAACTGCATTCTTGCAAATGATTTTTAGAAATCACCCGAAAAATAAGTCAGTCTGTGTGTAGTTTAATCTCTTAATATCTCCAGTTGTTGTGTGGAGACCTAGGAAGTTTGGTAGAAAAGCATCATCAAGACCATGAAATGCAACAGAAGTCTCAGGGAGACAGGTGTTAATGAGTTTAAAACACAGTCAGGTTATGGATAACGAAATACAATAGCAGCAGCAAAATC